>CM019066.1:223301058-223402817 GCA_009667805.1 Leptobrachium leishanense | reverse complement strand
TAAACATACCAAGAGAGACCATAGGAAGCATCATTCGCAAATTCAAGGCAAAGGGCACTGTTGAAACGCTACCTGGTCATGGCAGAAAGAAGATGCTGACTTCGACTGCTGTGCGCTACCTGAAGCGTAGAGTGGAGAAAAGTCCCCGTGTGACTGCGGAACGGAGAAAAGATTTGTCCGATGTGGGTACTGAAGTTTCAGCTCAGACAATACGGCGCACACTGTGTAATGAAGGCCTCCATACCAGAACTCCCAGGCGCACCCCCTTGCTGTCTCCAAAGAATAAGAAGAGCCGACTGCAGTATGCCAAAAGTCATGTGGACAAACCACTTAAGTTTTGGGATAGTGTTCTGTGGACTGATGAAACAAAATTAGAACTGTTTGGGCCCATGGATCAACACTATGTTTGGAGGAGGAAGAACAAAGCCTATGAAGAAAAGAACACCTTGCCTACTGTGAAGCATGGCGGGGGGGTCAATCATGCTTTGGGGCTGTTTTGCTTCTGCAGGTACAGGGAAGCTTCAGCGTGTGCAAGGTACCATGAATTCTCTTCAGTACCAGGCGATATTGGATGACAATGTGATGCAGTCCGTCACAAATCTGAGGCTTGGGAGACGTTGGACCTTTCAACAGGACAATGATCCCAAGCATACCTCCAAGTCCACTAGAGCATGGTTGCAGATTAAAGGCTGGAACATTTTGGAGTGGCCATCGCAGTCACCAGACTTAAATCCGATTGAGAACCTCTGGTGGGACTTAAAGAAAGCAGTTGCAGTGCGCAAGCCTAAGAATGTGACTGAACTGGAGGCTTTTGCCCATGACGAATGGGCGAAGATACCCGTAGATCGCTGCAAGACACTTGTGTCAAGCTATGCTTCAAGTTTAAAAGCTGTTATAACTGTAAAAGGATGTTGTACTAAGATTGCATGTCACTTGGGGGTTGAATAAAACGGATAATGATGTGAGCACAGAAAAGACATTTGTGGATATTTCATTATAAATGTTATGTTATATTTGTCTGACCTACACGTGCCTCTTTGATTTAATTTTAAGCAAGATGACTGATCAAAATCAATGTCAAACTGGCCAAAACACTCAATTTCAGTGGGGGATGAATAATTTTGAACACAACTGTATATGAGGTCTGACGTGCAAGTTTATATCGTAAGTCTGACATGTGTGTATATATCGGAGGTGCGCGTATGTATGAGGTGCGTGCGTGCGTATCTGAGGTGCGTGCGTGCGTATCTGAGGTGCGTGCGTGCGTATCTGAGGTGCGTGCGTGCGTATCTGAGGTGCGTGCGTGCGTATCTGAGGTGCGTGTGTGTATCTGAGGTGTGTGTGTGTGTGTGTGTGTGTATCTGAGGTGTGTGTGTATCTGAGGTGTGTGTGTGTGTATCTGAGGTGTGTGTGTGTGTATCTGAGGTGTGTGTGTGTATCTGAGGTGTGTGTGTGTATCTGAGGTGTGTGTGTGTGTATCTGGTGTGTGTGTGTATCTGAGGTGTGTGTGTGTGTGTATCTGAGGTGTGTGTGTGTGTATCTGAGGTGTGTGTGTGTGTGTATCTGAGGTATGAGGTGTGTGTAGGAGGTCTGACGTGTGTGTGTGTGTGTATAGGAGGTCTGACGTGTGTGTGTGTGTATAGGAGGTCTGTGTGTACCTGACATGTGTCTGACATGCATGTGTGTGCATCAGAGGTCTGACGTACTTGAGGTCTGTATGTGTGTACCTGAGGTTGGAGGTGTGTGTGTGTATATATCGGAGGTTGGAGGTGTTTATCTGAGGTGTGTGTATGTGTGTGCATGTATCTGGAGGTATGTGTTTGTGTGAGCGTATCTGGTGTGTGTATCTGAGGTGTGTGACGACGTGTGTGTATCTCAGGTCGGAGGTGTGTATCTGAGGTTTGAAGCTTAGGTATAAGGTGTGTGTGTCATAGGTCCCTCATCTCCTCCTGTACTGTTTGTCAAATGTTGTTCAATGTATTGTAACCCTGTCTGTACTGTGCTTATTGTACAGCGCTGCGGAATATGCTGGCGCTTTATAAATAAATAATAATAATAATAATAATAGGTCTGAGGTGTGTGTATATCTGAAGTCTGACGTGTGTATCTCAGGTCTGAATCTTAGGTATGAGGGGTGTCTATACGAGGTCTGAAGTGCAAGTTTATATCGTAGATCTGACGTTTGTGTGTATATATCTGAGGTGCGCGTGTGTATGAGGTGCGCGTGTGTATGAGGTGCACGTGTATCTGAGGTGCAAGGTGTGTGTGTATCTGAGGTGTGTGTGTAGGAGGTCGGAGGTGTGTGTGTGTGTGTGTGTGGGTGTGTGTGTGTGTGTGTGTGTGGGTGTGTGTGTGTGTGTGTGTGTGTGTGTGTGTGTGTGTGTGTGTGTGTGTGTATAGGAGGTCTGACGTGTGTGTGTATAGGAGGTCTGTGTGTACCTGACATGTGTCTGACGTGCATGTGTGTGCATCAGAGGTCTGATGTACGTGAGGTCTAAGGGGTGTATGTGTGTACCTGAGGTTGGAGGTGTGTGTGTGTGTGTGTATATATATCTGAGGTTGGAGGTGTTTATCTAAGGTGTGTGTGTGTGTGTGTGTGTGTTTGTGTGTGCGTATCTCAGGTCTGAGGTGTGTATCGGAGGTTTGAATCTTAGGTATGAGGTGTGTGTGTACAAAAGAACAGGCAAGGCAGTGCTACTTCACTCTTTCGGGGGAAAATGTACACAGGGAAAGGGAAAAAAACCAAGGATTATATAATGCCAAACAGTCAGAAATGGCTGGTAGGAAATACCATTGGATTCAAGAAACACATGAATTCAAATAGAACATACATCTATACTATAATTGAGTAAGGCTTGGCGTGTCCGTCGCCAAGCCTTACTCTGCGCATGCGCGCGCAACCAGCGGCGGTTGGTTGCGCGCGCATGCAACCGCCGCGGCACGAGCCGGCTGTGCGCTCGCCGTGGCGGTTACAAGATGCACACAGCAGCCGGGTAGTGGCTGCGCTCGCAGCCTCTACCCGGCTGCCGCGCGCATCCAACCCCCGAGCGGCCAAGGGAAAGTTCCCTCGCTTCCGCTCTTTGAAGGACCCAAGCCGCGGTCACGTGGGAGTCCCACGTGACCGCGGCTTGGGTCCTTCAACGACCGGAAGCGGGGAAACTTTCACTTCGCCGCTCGGGAAGGTAAGTATGCGGAGCTCATGGGGCGGGTGTCCGAATGCCGATAGAGCATTCGAACAGCTGCCCCATGTCTGGTCTGGGGTCTGAGCTGGGGGGGCAGTATCCACGAGCTGGGGGAAGTATCCACGAGCTGGGGGCAGTATCCACGAGCTGGGGGCAGTATCCACGAGCTGAGGGCAGTATATCCACAATAGACTGCCCTCTGGGCAGGCTTTCCACCTTGTTGGTACATAATGAAGGATGTTCTAAGAAAATAAAGATGGTTTCTGTACACAAGTGTTCTTTCTTCTGTTTAAGGATATATGTCCAACTTGTAAGGTGGATACCTCAACAAAGAGAGAGAAAAAAATACGTAGTGCAATACTGTATGTCCAAATGGAACAGTAATATATATGGAAAAAAATAAAAACAGTAGACAAAAGAACTCACATTCTTCGAGAGCTTCCAGCCCTCATGTGTTTACCTTCCAGGTTGTTATAGGCCAACCGGTTTGCCCTTGGACTCACGGCTCAGATCTCCATATGTGATGTAAATCATCTCAGGCACCTCAATAGGTAAAGAGTATGAATGCTCGGAGAGTAGCGTGGATAAGTTAAAAGGGCATTTATTATTCCCAACAAGGAGTAAATACAGACAAGAAAACAGTTTGTATTGAAGTGAAGTCAGATAAAAAAAACAAAAGGGTTCAAGGCTAAACGCGTTTCGCGCCACTAGGGGCGCTTCTTCAGTAGCAGGAGAGAGAGAAGGAAAGATTACCATCCTCCTCTCAAGCCCAGCTTTTATAATATGGGGCATAGATGGAACACCTGTCTCCAGAGCTTGAACGGGAGTATTTCCGGCATACGCTGATACATACATACATCTCTATACATACTGGCTAATCCATCCTCCTTCAGATGGGCGTAGGTGGTGAAAGCCAAAAAAGAGATTTTCTCCAGGAAATCAATTAATGCACACCAAAGGAACACTATTTCTGAGCATAAACAATGGTATGATCATGCATATGTGCGACATATATGCATAAAAGGGGGTAATTAATACTAAAGATGGTCCATGCACAAAGGACTAAAATAAAAATTAATATAGAGAACTGCTAAAATGATAAAAAAACTTTAAAAACAGTGAGGAACAAAGAAAACAATAAAAAACAAAAACAAAAAAACAATAATAATAAATAAATAAATAAACACCATGAAAGGTGACAGGACCAAGGGATATCCTACTGGGACAAAAAACTGAACAAAATTTGCTATAACTGCGAAAGGTGAAAAATCCTCTATACAGTCCAAACAGGGATTATATAGTGGGTGATCTCGACTGGTACCTATGCTATGTGCACTAAAGAAATGGATAAATCCCGACTCAATGAACACCTAACATGGAGAGGAAGGAAGTGACAAGAGAGGAAAAAAGGAAGGGGGGTACTGTATAATAGCATATATCTAGAGGAAGTGACACAGTTCGAAATCGGAATTCAATCCATTGGGGATCAAGGTGTTAAAGTAAAAAATAAGTTTCATCTCCTCTTGGTTGATTTTCCTAATAAAATCTTCCCCTCGCCAATTCCTAGTGATCTTTTTCAGGATGCAAAATTCCATACCAACAGGTGACCCTTCATGGTATTTCGAAAAGTGGGCGGAAACCGTAGGATTCTCAAAATGTTTTCTAATGTTACGCACGTGTTCCATAATTCTGATATGTATAGGCCTGATGGTTCTCCCTATATATAGGCCTTGTATATATAATGTTGTTTATGCTTTGGTATGTCCCTGTTATAAAGTATATATAGGGAGAACCATCAGGCCTATACATATCAGAATTATGGAACACGTGCGTAACATTAGAAAACATTTTGAGAATCATACAGTTTCCGTATATTAATTTTTATTTTAGTCCTTTGTGCATGGACCATCTTTAGTATTAATTACCCCCTTTTATGCATATATGTCGCACATATGCATGATCATACCATTGTTTATGCTCAGAAATAGTGTTCCTTTGGTGTGCATTAATTGATTTCCTGGAGAAAATCTCTTTTTTGGCTTTCACCACCTACGCCCATCTGAAGGAGGATGGATTAGCCAGTATGTATAGAGATGTATGTATGTATCAGCGTATGCCGGAAATACTCCCGTTCAAGCTCTGGAGACAGGTGTTCCATCTATGCCCCATATTATAAAAGCTGGGCTTGAGAGGAGGATGGTAATCTTTCCTTCTCTCTCTCCTGCTACTGAAGAAGCGCCCCTAGTGGCGCGAAACGTGTTTAGCCTTGAACCCTTTTGTTTTTTTTATCTGACTTCACTTCAATACAAACTGTTTTCTTGTCTGTATTTACTCCTTGTTGGGAATAATAAATGCCCTTTTAACTTATCCACGCTACTCTCCGAGCATTCATACTCTTTACCTATTGAGGTGCCTGAGATGATTTACATCACATATGGAGATCTGAGCCGTGAGTCCAAGGGCAAACCGGTTGGCCTATAACAACCTGGAAGGTAAACACATGAGGGCTGGAAGCTCTCGAAGAATGTGAGTTCTTTTGTCTACTATTTTTATTTTTTTCCATATATATTACTGTTCCATTTGGACATACAGTATTGCACTACGTATTTTTTTCTCTCTCTTTGTTGAGGTATCCACCTTACAAGTTGGACATATATCCTTAAACAGAAGAAAGAACACTTGTGTACAGAAACCATCTTTATTTTCTTAGAACATCCTTCATTATGTACCAATGTATGTTCTATTTGAATTCATGTGTTTCTTGAATCCAATGGTATTTCCTACCAGCCATTTCTGACTGTTTGGCATTATATAATCCTTGTTTTTTTTCCCTTTCCCTGTGTACATTTTCCCCCGAAAGAGTGAAGTAGCGCTGCCTTGCCTGTTCTTTTGTACCTCATGATTTTTCTGGTATTGGGGAGATACCTTATTTGGCTATTATAGCGATCTTCACTTCCTTTCTTTCCTATCTGTAAGCGCACTATCCTCCTTTTTTTGTGTCATGAGGTGTGTGTGTGTGTGTGTCGTAGATCTGAGGTGTGTATATATCTGAGGTCTGAGGACTGACGTGTGTATCTGAGGTCTGTATCTGAGGAGTGTATCTGAGGTCTGAATCTTAGGTATGAGGTGTGTCTATATGAAGTCTGACGTGCAAGTTTATATCGTAGGTCTGACATGTGTGTGTATGAGGTGCACGTGTATCTGAGGTATGAGGTGTGTGCATGTATATGAGGTTTGAATGTATCTGTGTGTGAGGTTTGTGTATCCGAGGTGTGTGTATCTGAGGTGTGCGTGTATCTGACGTCTGATGTGTGTGTATCTGACATATGTATCTCAGGTCTGACGTGTGTCTGTGCATCCGAGGCCTGACTTGTGTGTGTATAGGAGGCCGGACTTGTGTGTGTGTATAGGAGGTCTGACATGTGTGTGTGTGTATATATAGGAGGTCTGACGTGTGTGTGTGTGTATATAGGAGGTCGACGTGTGTGTGTGTGTGTGTGTATATATAGGAGGTCTGACGTGTGTGTATATAGGAGGTCTGACGTGTGTGACGACGTGTGTGTATCTCAAGTCTGAGGTGTGTATCTGAGGTTTGAATCCTCGGTATGAGGTGTGTGTAAAACGAGGCTAAAGTGTCCCAGGTGGAAAGTAGGGATGTGCGTGACTTTTTTTTTTGGACAGTTTTTGTTTTGGGTCGGTGCAGATCGATTGTGATTCAGATCTATTCGGGTGATTCGGATCAGTTTTAAATTTTTTAGGAGCTATTTCGTTTTTTATTGCTTATTTAAGAATGACATATTTGAAAACGAGAGAAATCTTAATGTAAAATCCTTTCTCAAAAAAAAAAAAAAAATGGGAAGTAGATTACTACCAATAGAATGAAAGTTTCTTTATTTTTTTAGGCATTTGTTGGGTGAAATTTTAGGTTTCCAAACTTTTTTTAAGAAACAAGGCTTTTTAACCCATAGGTTTCAATGCAGAATATGATTACACACACTGCTGGGAAGCGCCTCTCTGCAGTATAATTAATGCATCAGATGAATCCACACACTGCGGGGCAGCACCTCTGTGTAGTGTAATTAATGCAGCATATGAATCCACACACTGCTGGGAACTTCCCAGCAGTGTGTGGATTAATTTGCTGCATTAATTATAACTCCTAAAAACCGAAAAACTAACTGATCCGAAAAATGAATAAATCCGAATCGATCTGCAGAGAGGTGCTGCCCCGCAGTGTGTGGATTCAAATGCTGCATTATACTGCAGAGAAGCGCTTCCCAGCAGTATGTGGATTCATATGCTGCATTGAAACCTATAGGTTATAAAGCCTGGTTTCTTTTAAAGAAAAGTTAGAAAACCTAAAATTTCACCCAAAAAATGCCTAAAAAAATAATTAAAGAAACTTTCATTTTATTGGTAGTAATCTACTTCCCATTCTTAAATAACCAATAAAAAATGAAATAACTCAAAGAAACACCAACTGATCTGAAACACGACGATACTTCGGCACGATCTGAAACTTTTCAGATGACTGATATTTCAGAGCATTTCGGAAAACGAAATATGAAAATGGAGATTTTCGTGCGAATTTGGATTCGAAACGAAACAAATTGCATATCTCTAGTGGAAAGAATGAGGGCAGTTCAGTGTGACTTCCAACCCCATCATGTTAACTGTATGGTGAGTGACTTCTACTCCCATGTTTTGTTTGACTTCCACTACCATCATGCTCTGACATGTGACTGCTACTCCCACCATGCTGTGCCAGTGACTGCTTCTACTGTAATTCTCAATATATTGGGACTGCAACTCCTATCATGCTCAGTGAATAAGTAACAATCCCATCACGCTCAGCACCTGTAACTGCCAGTACCTTCATGCTTTGCACCCTGTGACTGCAACTCCTATCATGCTCAATGCCATGCCACCTCACAATCTATAAAAACCCATTCAAGTCAACAATTTCATGCTACCATTGCAACAGATTTAGAAACCAACCATTTTTAGTAAGCCCTAAAATAATGTGAAAAACAATCAAATGAATTCTCTGTGTGGCATGTAGTCTGCCCATTAATCCCATCACTGCTGAGCCATTTCACCCCTCTGAAAAAAAATCTAACTATTCTTTTTTCATTTTATTAAAATGGATTTTTGTTTTACACTGTATATGGTCATGTTGGATATCATTGGGAAGGCTAGCCTCTGCCCTTTCCAATGACACCTAGATCGACCATGTAGGATGCACGGTGGACCCCTCTGCCTCTTGCAATTTGATTTCCCTCCTGGCTGACAGGGAGCACAGCACCTCCCTCCCTGTTGGGATGCTGATCCAGTGCCTCACATCATGGGTCAGGCGTGGGGAAGTTGTTGGGGGGGGGGGGTAAGGGGGAAGCTTTTGAGGGGTAGGGGGAAGCTATTGGGTATCAGGGATAAGGTTTCCACCTTTTCTTCAAGCCAAACGCGACCACTCCAGCACTGCACTCACACATGTATACATATAGATGTCCTTCCGTTTTGCATCCCATTTCAGACCCATTCACCCAGGACCTCAATCAGTTCCTTCTACCTAAAACCTCCTCACACTTACTGTACACATATAGGGAAAAGTGAATGAGTGAGAACAAGAGAGAACGAAAGAATGAGAAAAGCGAATGAGCGAGAGAGAGCGAGAGAGAGCGAGAGAGAGCGAGCGAGCAAGAGAGCAAGAGAGAACGAGAGCAAGAGAGAACGAGAGCGAGAGTAAAATGAGAGAGGACGAGAGAGTGAGAAGAAAATGAGAGAGCGTGGGGATAAAAGGAGAACGAGTGGGGAGAAAAGCAGAGAGAAAGAAGGGGGAAGGGTGGAGAGGGAGGAGGAGGTGGTGGTATGGGGTGGAAGATGAGAAAGATAAGGGGAAGAAATGGGGAGAAAGAGAGAGAAGGGGAAGAGAGATGGGGGAAGAGACCGGCTTGTTTATCAGGACATGCTGCTGCCGCCTGGAGGGGGCGGGCCAGCACGCAGACTGGATTCTGCCCGAACATATGCATGTCTGGGGCTAGGCTCATCACAACCCGTACAGAGGTGGTGAAACCCGTATGGGTGGGAACCCTATGCAGGAAGCATCAATATCTTGCTCTCTCTCTTTGAGATGCTATGTGGGGAGCATCAGAAAGCGCTGCTGGGTCACGTGTGTTGCAGGCAGCAGATGTGGTCGTTAGGGGAAGCTGGGCAGGCCATCAGATTGTGCTGTCAGTTGACTGTGCAGGGAGACAAGCTGGGCGAGCCATCAGATTGTGCTTCCATCAGTGAGAGGAAAGCACATGGCTGAGCCCCCCAGCCTCTTGGCAGCTGAGTTGGGCAGACGCTTGATGTGTTGACGTGAGCCTCACTGTTTAACGAGAATCACTATCTGCCTTAACACCAGATGGCACATCAAGGGCGGCTTTGTTTGTCAGGAGAGGGAGTTGGGCAGTACCAGGCAGAGCATCAGGGGCAGGGCATCTTCCTGGCAACAGGCTCCAGTACACATCAAGGGCTGTAATTCCCTGATGGTGACCCTGGCTGTATCTGGGCAGAGAAGACTTCCATGGCACTTTGGCTCAGTGTTATCATAAACCAATGTTTGTATTCTCTATCATTTCAAAAAGGACTTTGGATTAATATATACAAAGATGAAAGTCATGGAAAGGAAACAAAATGACAGTATTTTTTTCAACCTTGATTTATTTGAAGCATAGTCACAGCATTCTCATGATCCTAATAAAATGAGGGCCTCTGAATGCGTACAATAATACCAAGGATTGGAGTCACATCCACAATTCACAAGAACTAAAATAAATTAACACATTTGCTGCTGGCTGGGTAGAGGAGGGGAGTGAAAAATGCTGTAACTCTTAAAAGACTAAGTTGTGGGCTGGAGTGCCTGAGATTGACGGTCAGTTACTAAAGACCTCCTCCAGCAGCCAATGGGTTAACTACAGGGTTTGTTTTTTTTAGTTATTTGTAATCTAAAAATGCTTAAAATGTACAAATTTTGAATGCAGGTAAAAAGTGAAGAATTAGAGCTCCTAATATATACAAATAATATAAAAACTACGCAAAACATCAAAACGATGCTATAAATTGATAATAAAAATTGCAATCGATCCAATTTGCAAAATTGTAGAAAGTAAAGAAAAACCCAAGTAAAACGAAGAAATTTTATAGGCATATATTAAAGAATAAAAAAAGGACCACTCTTTGGTAACCAAAGTTTTTATACACAAATATATAAAACTGGCTTCCATTGTCTAGATAATGTTTTTTTTTCCTTTTCCGCGTAAAAAAAAAATTACAAAAAAAAATATAAGGTTACTCAAATTAATCTGTAGTGCAATGGTTCTCAGATTTAGAAAACCAACATGAGTTTTAAGGAGAGAATAGGAAATTAAATTACAATGCAAACACATTGCAGGCCTTTCCAAAATCAAAAAGTTAAAAACTCCTGTCAACATAACTGCAATCCTTACAACAGTGATTGGTAACCTACAGAATTGCAGGTACTGTGGAGGTTTCCTAAAGACTATCAACCTCTAAAGACTGTCAACCACAGAAATGGTTGGCTTAGCATCTTGGGTGCATTTATTTTACAGGGTCTACAGTGCCACCAATTCGAGGTCACAGTCGTTGGAGTTGTGCCGTGCATTGGGACCTCCATCAATGTTTTGTCCATTTGGATTCTATGGAATGGTGCACTGCATGGAGCCTATAATCCACATTTGAGATTTTCTCTTGTAATTTTAGTAAACAAAGTTCTAAAAGAAATAAATGGGGTTTGTACCGCTGCACAGCAGCTGAATATACACAAAGGGAGATTTAACAATTACAGCAAAAACGGGAAAAATCCCAGGAGAGAGCACAAAAACAGTACCAGAAGAATTATAAATCAGAGATTTGATTAAGTTAGCCTAGCAAGCCCTCTACTAGCCCAAAAATGCACTCTCCATATAAGATTTGAATTGGCACCCAGGGCGGAATCTAGTAACAATGCATCCACAGCCTGTTATACCCTGTTTAGTAGATCTCACTATGGTTTACAAGGCTAATACAATAAAGCAAGCATTGTTATTTGGTTATCCTTCCAGCTATTGTCAGATTATTTCTGCAACCATTACAAAGGCTCTGTTCTCAGTTCTCATTAAGGAGGAGTAGTAATAGTTCAACTATGGCCGCCATCCTATGAATAGTTAAGGTCAATTCCGGGAGAAGCAAAGGTCTATCGCTTTTGGCTTTGGCTCCAACCTTTTGCAGGTTCTGCATATTAGGTCATCCCTGCCAAACCTTAATTAAACCACAATGCTACAGCATTTATTGTATAGGTCAAAAGACAGACGCATTCAACATCATTCTGTGATTGTTTTACTTCCATGGTAAGACCTCCGTACACACTAGCTTTTGAAGGAATCAGAATCCTCAACTTCAGAAAGCTTATTCATCAAGTTCATATGTACTTTGCCATGGTTTTCTTCAGATTCCATAGAATCATTGATATCAAAGTCTGTTTTATAAAACCTGTCCAAGCTCTTTGTGCACATCAAAGGGGTCTTTGAAAAGCTTCCTTGTACAATATCAGCAACCTCACCTTCTCCTTCACAGATCACAGTCATTGGGCTGCTTTGAAGTCTGCTGCGAACATTGTACTTGCTGCTGGCTGCAGATGGTGGTGTTCTGGAACGGCTGTATCTGGTACCAGAGACAGACATGCTTCTGGGCATAAGCCCCTCGCTCTTGGCCCACTCCTCTTGTGCTCTATTTTTGTTTGGTGAATTAAACGTTGGGCTTTCTGGAAGCTCCAGGTTTGAAACTGAATTTGATCTCTGAAATCTTGGGTCGGTGTGCTTAAGCTTTTCGGCAGCAGACATCCGTGATCCACATTCAGACCTACTGCCTTTCTTCAGCAACAGCGCTTTGAAGTTGTCACTGCTTGTGCTGGACTTTCGAACGCTTCTTTGGATTGAGCCAGCCTGCTTGAAGGTGCTGACGTTTGGAACACCTCCTGTCGGAGTAACTGGCGGGGAGGAGTTCCTGCGTGGATCGTCATCAGAATCCTTGCGGCCGAGAACCTTTCTTTTGGATCTGAAATATAAATGACAAAAATACACTTATGTTGAGATAAATATGTAATCTTTGCAGCTGTGGTTTATCCTTGTGTTACAGTTACGCCGTTGTAGACTACCCAGCCATGGGCTTTATTTAATTTCAAATTAAATGTGCATTTTGTTGAGCAGGACCTTTTGTTATTGAAAAGTCATTGTGTAGTTTTGCTACTATTTGCATTATCATTTTGCCTGTGTAAAAACCTGAGTTAGAGCCGGCAACTATTATACTAATTAAAGTATAGCAATATGGGGTATTTCTGCAAGCTTTCTGCCTTATACAGGGAACATAAGATTTATGGAATGGATTAAATAATGTGAAAGGAGCTTGGGCAACATGGATGAACAGCACTAAAATCCTGGAGGAGCTTGCCTACCACATAATGACAATAAAAGTCCATTCATGCATATGGCTATTATAAAGGTTTTATATGGAACAGTTGGGATAATATACTTATGTGATTGCAGAACATTATCCCCACATGAAGCACAATATTCTTTTGCAATGTTCTTTTGTGAAACTGGCAGAAATAGAACATCTTGGGCATTTCTAGGTTTTCATTGAGCTGAAAACCAACACTTCTTGAAAAAAGTTTCAAAATGAAAACTTTGAGGAAAAAAACGTTTCCTTGGGTACGATAGAGAAAAAAAACAATGCGTGTGTGAATAGATTGGTTTCAGCCTTCTTTTTTATTCAGAAATTCAAGATAGATATCTAGTTCATGTCATTTAGTATAGATTTTATAGTGGGAGGCAATTTATGATTCCTAGAAAATAAAGAATATGTACAGGAAATATCTTTAAAACCGCTACCCACTTGGATGAAACCTCCATTGATTGTTTATATACAAGTGTTATATGGAGAGTTTTGTAAATGAAGTGGATACACTTATACTCAATAGGAGGTTTGCTCTACATAAAGGAACTGCAGCATTGATAATGAGGACTATGTCTACCCAGAGTGTGCAAGACACATCATAATTTTCAAAACATAAAAAAATATATATATCTGTCATCTGCAGCGTTTTCTCAATGGTTAAAAGTCCAACATTTAAACAGATAAAACAGAGAGCTTCACTGTTAGGTGCTCAGATGCAATGTCATTACGACTTTTCTTCATGTTTTCCATGTTGGACTGCTCTCCACAGAGGGAAACTAGTATCTGGACAATGTAAATTTTCTCAGAACAGTCATAAACACAATGAGAAATGAGAGGAAGTGGTTTTCAAATATGTAGCTACCTAGAGTAGTTATGCAAGGGCAATGTTACACGAGGGGTGTTCAGAATGATTTGGAATGGATTAGACATACAATATTCCAACACTGGTCATACACAAAGCCACCAGGCCTGTGTATTGTTTTACTTGCCAGTTTCAGCCATTCTTGCCATGAGGCATTGGCGCTGAGCCTCTGTCCCAAACTGCATTGTGGCACAGCCGAGGGAAAAGAGGGGGCATTGTCAGTGGGAAATCCGGAAGGAAGGGAAATAAGTGCAAAGGGGTGGGAGAGAAACGGACAGTAAAAGATAATCAGTCAAAAAAGATAAAGACACTGGATAAAATATTGTTTCCACAGAGAGGTTTCAACGAAACTGTTGTCTTCACTATTAATGCTGCCACTATAAAAATGTGTTAATGAAGTGGAAGATCATAATTTTTGATAGGAGTTACAGCATATAACAGAGAGTGATTTCTTCATATGCCAGGACAGAAACCCACTAACAACTTATTTTACACTGGAATGGCAATACAGTCAGCTTTTGAAATGGTAAATACATAATTTTGCAGCAGCTATTAAAAGTAACAATAGTTACAGATAAAAAATACTTGATACAAGATAAACCATTCATTGAAGCTCTTCAACATGTAACGCACCTAGCCCACAGGCACAGAAAAAGAAGCACCAAAAGATCCACAACTGCACTAATACACCTAAAACATGAGCTTGGTAGCATCTTTCCCTGCACCTCACCTTGGAAGCCAGTGCTTCCTGGTGGATTATGCCAGACTGGGTATTCACAATGCTCAAGTCCATCACTATGCAAAGTCCATCACTACCAGTGCTTCACATTGCCAATACTTGTGATGTGTTGGTCCTTGAGAAGCGGTTTTCCCAGTGACCTTCCTGCCCTCAACCTTCCAGAGACTATTTGTGTTCTTTCCCAGACTCCACTATCAGCCCTTGTGTTCATGCCTTATGCAGAAAACCATTTTCCTGTCCTGCTTGCTGCAGTCTCATGCCTCTTGTGAGTCCCTGGGGTATTGCAATTTGTGTTTTTGTCTGGTTACTCCGCGTACTCACTTCTCTTTACCCTCTGTCTCTTCTCTTGTCCTGCAGTCAGCCTGTTTCCGGTCTTGCCCCTCACCTTCTCCCCAGATCCATACCCTTGCCATTCTGCTGCCCATACCTGTATATTTATAAACCTAATAAACCCCTTTTTGGATTCCATTCAATTGTCTGCCTCTTGTGTCACTGCATCCTGGGCACATCTCCTCACCCTCTGATACAGCATCTGTTACACAGTGACACAGGGTGTGCCATCTTTCCATTAACTGCCAACATGCCATTAGCTATTGAACATGCAATGGCCTTTCATGCATTGCAAAGCTACAGAAAGAAGGAGATGAAATTGCTGTGGGCCCCGGGTGGTTTACAGAACTCTAATTAGGACATCCTCTTTGCAACAGATGTGGACATATCAAGAAAAAAGAAAAAAAAAAGGATGTCATCCGCGCTCGTTTCTATATATTTCCATGTGCAACAAAACACTGTCAGAGGTTTTAGTTTGCTTAAATGGCAATTGAAGCGTAAGCTCACTCGCCCCATCAAGGCACCTCTCGGTAGAGTGAGTCCTTGGTACATTGGTTAGTACTCCCTCTACAGAGAGGTGCCTTGATGGGGCAAGTGAGCTTACGCTTCAATGGCCATTTAAGCAAAATAAAACCTGACAGTGCAGGGGTGTGGAAATTTAAAAAAATCTACTTGTCCAAAGGACTAAAGTGGTAGCCCGATCTACTTGTCCCTCATGACATTCTACATGTCCGGATAACAAATATAATTTCAACAAAATAGCATTAGGTCTTTATTTTTAACTAAATAGAGAACACATTAATGCGATCAACAAACACAGGGATTTAGTTTAAGTACAACACTTATTGCATTGCAGTTTTTTCACACTCCTACAACCCACACATTACAGATCACAGTAATGTGCAGTGTGAATGAGGGTATCACACAGCAATAAATCTCCCAGTAAATGTGCGGTCTGTATGAGCGTATAACACAGCTCCACGACAATAAAACTCACGCTCATACACACCGCATATTACTGTGAGCTTTACTGCTGTGGAGCCCTGTGATACAGTAATGTGCGGTGTGTATGAACGTATCACAGAGCTCCATAGCAATAAAACTCACAGTAATATGCGCTGTGTATGAGCGTCTCACACAGCTCCATGACAATAAAACTCAAAAACAATTATGCCGTTTGAGTTATATTAAATGCACTGTATTATTCAAATTTAATTAAAATTATAATATAAAACGCATATTAAAATATTAGGGTTGCACCGATACCGATACTAGTATCAGTATCGGGGCCGATACTGGGTACTGCATGAGTACTTGGTACTCGTGCAGTACCCCCCGATATTTTTTCCGATACCGGAAGCCGGCATTGAGCCGGCTTGCCGGCATCCGAGGGGCTGCGGCGGCTGTCCGAATGCTCTATCGGCATTCAGACAGCCGCCCCTGGAGCCGCTCACACAATACTTACCTTCCTGGGCGCCGCCGGGAATGTCTCTGCGCGTGCGCTCGTTGGAAGGACCCCAGCCGCGACCACGTGGGACCATGTGATCACGGCTGGGGTCCTTCCAACGAGCGCACGCGCGGAGACATTCCCGGCGTCGCCCAGGAAGGTAAGTATAAACACACTAAGCAGCTGCAGGGCCTGTCTGAATGCAGATAGAGCATTCGGACAGGCCCTGCAGCTGCTCTCCGTGACGATACTTACCTTCCTGGGCGACGCCGGGAAAGTTTCCCCGCGCGCGCTCGTTGGAAGGACCCCAGCCCTGATCACATGGTCCCAAGTGGTCACGGCTGGGGTCCTTCCAACGAGCGCGCGCGCGGAGACATTCCCGGCGGCGCCCAGGAAGGTAAGTATCGTTGGGGGGGGATCCATGAGCTGGGGGGCATACCCATGTGTGAGCTGGGGTGCATATCCATGAGCTGGGGGGCATACCCATGAGCTGGGGGGCATACCCATGTGAGAGCTGGGGGGCATTTCCATGAGCTGGGGGGCATACCCATGTGAGAGCTGGGGGCATATCCATGAGCTGGGGGGCATACCCATGAGCTGGGGGGCATACCCATGTGAGAGCTGGGGGGCATATCCATGAGCTGGGGGGCATATCCATGAGCTGGGGGGCATACCCATGTGAGAGCTGGGGGGCATACCCATGTGAGAGCTGGGGGCATACCCATGTGAGAGCTGGGGGGCATACCCATGTGAGAGCTTGGGGGGCATACCCATGTGAGAGCTGGGGGCATACCCATGTGAGAGCTGGGGGGCATACCCATGTGAGAGCTGGGGGGCATACCCATGTGAGAGCTGGGGGGCATACCCATGTGAGAGCTGGGGGGCATATCCATGAGCTGGGGGGCATATCCATGAGCTGGGGGGCATTTCCATGTGAGAGCTGGGGGGCATACCCATGTGAGAGCTGTGGGGCATACCCATGTGAGAGCTGTGGGGCATACATGGAGCGTCCTCTGCGGTGGGGAGGGAATCCCCAGGACGCTCCACGCACGTCCACACAGTGCAAAGCACTACAGGATACCGGAAGCACTTGGTGCTCAGCGCATATGCGTGCTGAGCAGCCAAAACTCCGGTATCCACACAGACCCTGCTCTGCTTGCCCGAAGCAGGGCTAAATGAGGGAAGAAACCTTTTGCCCGTCCCCCAAAACTGCCAGTCCCAGGAGTCGGGCGATAGGATTTGCCCATCCCTGCAGTGTTTTGTTGCACATGGAAGTATATAGAAACGGGCACAGATGACATATTTTTTCTTGTTATGTTTTATACATGAACTGGGTTGTACTCCTGGCTGTTGCAGCCCCACTGGTGAGTACAGGCGCGACGCCATTTTTTCTGTATGTATGTATATTATGCTGTAACACCAGTTAGTCATTTTTGTTGTTGCTGTTCCTTTTTCCATATTTTTGTTTTCAACCCCAAATGGGAAGTGCTTGGTGTGTGTAAATAAAACCCACCATTTTTCTGCCTCTCAGCTGAAAAGCAGCAGGAGGGCATGCAGTTGCTCAGAGGAGCAGCTTTTGGTATATTGGTTAGGACTCACTTCTACCGAGAGGTGCCATGATGGGGCGAGTGAGCTTACGCTTCAACGGCCATTTAAGCAAACTAAAACCTCTGATAGGGTTTTGATGCATATGAAAATACATAGAAATGAGTGCAGTTTGACAGCTTTTTTTTTCTTGAGATGTGGACATATATTTGGAGTTTTACATTCTTAATGTATGCCTAATTCACAAAAGAAAGCCATAGCCATAGAAAGCAACAGGCATCCTAGATCCTTTGCCAGGCAGCCTGTCAGGCCCTGTCTTATACCACATAATATCAGCAGTCAATAACAAATTGTAATTTTCAGAGTAATCAATAAGGATACACACATATTTCTCTGTTGACGATGTGCAGTTTTGACGCCTGTTTGAGTACAAAAATTACAAAAAAAAATCAGCAATTTTTTAAGTTTTTGAGAATGCTATGAAATAAAGACCTGTCTGCAGTATAAAAAGGGAAAGAAATGCATCATCTAGAACAGTGGTTGTCAAACCTTTCCTCTGGACCCCCAACCAGGCCAGATTTTGCAGATCACCTTGCGGCAGGGGTGGACTGACAAGTCGGTCTGATCGGACCTCGGCCGAGGGCCCGGGTCTAGCTGAGGGCCAGGGGCGAACTGAGCCATCGGGCACTCCCCGAGGGCCCCGATGGGAAGGGGGGCCCGGATTGGCCCTGCGGTCCAGGCAGGCACCTGGTCTCCCATTTGATTGGGCAGCGTGTGGGATCAATCTCCCACACGCTGCCCGGAAGTAAAGGCCCTGTGGAGGGGGGGGGTGGAGGAAGAGGCTGCCTGAACAGCAGCTCACATGGGGAGATGCTGGCTCCGCCCCTTCCCCCTCCACTGCCGCTCAATGCAGAGCCTCCCCTGCTGTGCTGGATGTGTCCAGCACGTGCAGGGAGGGGGGAGTCAACGGAGACAAGCCAGGAGACAGACCAGGATTCTAACCTGTGAGTATAACAAGCAGGTGTGTGTGTGTGTTTGAGCAGAGTGTGTGTTTGAGCAGAGTGAGTGTGTGTGTGTTTGGGCAGAGTGAGTGTGTGTGTGTTTGGGCAGAGTGTGTGTGTGTGTGTGTGGGCAGAGTGTGTGTGTGGGCAGAGTGTGTGTGTGTGTGGGCAGAGTGTGTGTGTGTGGGCAGAGTGTGTGTGTATGTGGGCAGAGTGTGTGTGTGAGCTGTTTGTGTGAGTGTAGTGTGTGTGTGCTGTGTGTGTGTGAGCGGTGTGTGTTTGAGCATAGTGTGTGTGACACGGTTATACGTGTATTTCTTTTTATGGGGGGGGGGGGTAACCTTTTATGGGCATGGCACAGGGGGCCCCAGGATCTCTTATTGCCCAGGGGCCCCATTAGTTGTCAGTCCGCCCCTGCCTTGCGGAAAAACAGACTGAATCCTGCAATCACTGAGCAGCAAATCATATCACCTGTGCTGCGCTTCAGATATCTGGAAAACCTGGCCTGTTAGGGGTTCCTGAGGACAGGATTGAGAAACAATGGTCTAGAAAACAAAACACCTTTTGGCTTTCGTCTGTAAGCTACATTGCTTTGTTAAATATGGTATACTTTATTACACAATGTGCAATCACAAAACCTATTATTTCTAAATTTGGGGTCAGACTATATTAGTGGCTGTATTTATTTCTGGTGCCTGGGTTTCAATAATATTTCGTTTTTTTAATAATAAAAATAAAATTCCTTCTTTTTTTATAATCAATTCAATTAGATAACACTATGGTGTCAGCAAAGGGCTAGTTTTTGTTAAGCCAGAAACACCAAACACATCTGTGAGAAGTGACATCTACAGATTGCATGAAATAATATGTTATGCCATTTTTTTTTTAGAAAGGATTTTTACCAGGAAGGATACATTGAGATTTCTCTCGTTTTCAAGTACAGTTGCAAGAAAAAGTATGTGAACCCTTTGGGATTACGTGGAGTTTTGCATGAATTGGTCATAAAATGTGCTCTGATCTTCATCGAAGTCACAACAATTTGAAAAACACAGTCTGCTTAATATAATACAACACAAACATTATATGTTTTCATGTGTTCATTGAACATAACATGTAACCATTCACAGTGCAGGGTGGAAAAAGTATGTGAACCCCTAGCCTAATGACTTCTCCAAGAGCTAATTGGAGCCAGGAGTGAGTCAACCTTGAGTCCAATCAGTGTGATATTATTTAATGTGTTGCTGAAAGCTGTCCTGCCCTTTAAAAACACACACCAGTTTTGGGTTTACTGGTTTCAAAAAGCACTGCCTGATGTGAACCATGCCTCACAGAAAAGAGCTCTCAGAAGACCTACGATCAAGAACTGTCGACTTGCATGAAGCTGGAAAGGGTTACAAAAGTATCTCGAAAAGCCTTGATGTTCATGTGTCCACAGTAAGACAGACTGTCTACAAATGGAGAAAGTTCAGCATTGTTGCTACTCTCCCTAGGCGTGGTCATCCTGTAAAGATGACTGCAAGAACATAACACAGAATGCTTAATGAGGTAAAGAAGAATCCTAGAGTGTCAGCTAAAGACTTACAGAAATCTCTGGCACATGCTAACATTTTTGTTGACACATCTACAATAAGGAAAACATTAAACAAGAATGGAGTACATGGGAGGACACCACGGAGGAAGCCATTGCTGTCCAAAAAGGATATTGCAGCACGTTTGAAGTTTGCAAAAGAGCACCTGGATGTTCTACAGCACTAATGGCAAAATATTCTGTGGACAGATGAAACCAAAATTGTGTGTTTTTTACAAACAACTCAACACTATGTGTGGAGAAAAAAAAGGCACAGCACACCAACATCAAATCCTCATCCCCACTGTAAAACATGGCGGAGGGAGCATCATGGTTTGGGGCTGCTTTGCTGCCTCAGGGCCTGGACGGATTGTGGTCATTGATGGAAAAATGAATTCCAGAGTTTATCAAGACATTTTGCAGGAAAACGTAAGACCATCTGTCCGCCAACTGAAGCTCCGCAGAAGATGGGTGATGCAACAGGACAATGACCCAAAGCATACAAGTAATTCAACAAAAGAATGGCTTCAACGAAACAAAATACGCCTTCTGGAGTGGCCCAGTCAGAGTCCTGACCTCAACCCAATTGAAATGCTGTGGCATGACCTTAAGAGAGCGATTCACACCAGACATCCCAAGAATATTGCTACACTGAAACAGTTTTGTGAAGAGGAGTGGTCCAAAATTACTCCAGATCGTTGTGCAGGTCTGATCTGCAACTACAGGAAATGTTTGGTTGAGGTTATTGCTGCCAAAGGAGGGTCAACCAGTTCTTAAGTCCAAAGGTTCAAATACTTTTTCCACCCTGCACTGTGAATGTTTACATGTTCTGATCAATAAACACATGAAAACATATGTTTGTGTTGTATTATTTTAAGCAGACTGTGTTTTTCAAATTGTTGTGACTTAGATGAAGATCAGAGCACATTTTATGACCAATTCATGCAAAACTCCACGTAATCCCAAAGGGTTCACATACTTTTTCTTGCAACTGTATGTCCTGGGTGGCGAGTATGTACTGTTAGGTGTCTTGCTCAAGGACACTTACTGGAGAGGTGCTCGTCGGGATCGAACCCATGTCTCCACAGGCTCTCTCCACGCAGAGCAGTGATGTTACATCTACTCCACCCAGCCGGTATTGCGGACATCAAAATCACAACTCTGGTTGAAAACAACAGATGGCAACATAACTCAGCCTGGGATGGAATCGCGCCATTAGGCAACTTGGACTGGCAGATCAATAAGCAGAATTTGGTAGAGAAGGGAACATTACCTGTGTATTACTGCAAACAGGTCCTCTGTGGTCCTCGATTTTGTCGGGGTCAGGAGTTCCTCATTTTTCTCTATCCAGTTGCTTATCAGTAGTGGAGAAGAAATTATATCCGCCTCAAAGACATCACCTGCATTGTATTAAAATTAATCTGTTAACTACGCAGGCTGTTTACAAATAAAAAATGTATGAATAGGACAAACACTCACGAGAGGCACAATTTAAAAAAGAATTGTGCGAAAAAATAAAACTTTAATAAACCTATACTATATTCATACATAAGCCCTGCAAAGAAAAAAAAACAGAAGCATATAAACTAAATAGTATAAATTTGTTTTTGCCAAAGTATGTGTCTATAATGCATAAACTACACCGGGTAATAGATTCACCTACTGGGTGAAAGCAAAAGGAGCTCTAAATTATTAAGAAAAAATAACATTCACTAGAAAATTTTAAAATTTTTAGATATTGAGACAAGTAGGGAAGCAGACATATACTGTATAGGGAAACAGATACACACAGATCTAACACCACAAAAGGTGCACATTTAAACAACTAGATTGAAACCAAAGTAAAAGGAACTTTAAACTTTTATTCTCAGAGGACTGTATATTTGTAGCAAAATATGTAGGCCTAATCTTGGGGAATTCAGAAAGTCATCCAAATATAGACACAGACATAGTAAAGACTTACCGCTCTCCTGTTCCGTGAGTAAATTATGGCCAAAAATTGTCCTTTTAGACTTCCCATCTGGAGTGTCAAACCCATCGGAAACTGTTGATTGCTCCCCTTCATCCTCCTGATTCTGCATCTCTTCCAAAACTGATGGTGTTTCGAAAAATGTCTTCTCTTCTCTGAATTCACTAGAGAATAATCCAGTTTCTCTCGGATAGCTAGTTAAATCGACGGTCTCCTCAGAATGGTTTCCAGCAACTTTTTGTCCATTTACCTCTTCGCAGTGTTCGCTTACAGATTCTCGCTCAGAGGCAGTTGGCATGGTTTTCACATTTTCATTGACTTGATTTATTTTTTCTGCTGCCAAATCAAATTGCGGAGGTGGAACGATAAACAATTTGGGTTTCTTTGAAACAGGAGGAGGCTTCTTGTTGGGAGATTCATTTTTCGTACTTTGTGAAGTGCTCGGCTTATCTTGTGGCAATGATATTTTAGAGGTATTTGGGTCTCCATTGTGAGCTGAAGTTTGTTCTGCATCTTCTCTGTATGTGAGCAGAGGCTTTTCTGTTGAAACTACACTAGTTAATTCAGCCTTTTTTCTCTGATTATTGGATCGTTGTAGCTCTTCATCTGGTGTGCTGTGATTTTTATTTTCTCTGAAGCAAAGACTGGATTCGAGATCGAACGAGGCAGATGGCACTAAAGATGGCTGTGAGAAGAACGATGATTCATCACAAAGTTTGGTCTCTGGCGTCTGCTCAACGGATTTTTTATTTTCCAGATTTGATGCCTTTTTAACGGATTTTAACTGCACCATTTGTAAAACATCAGCTGTAACAAGAGGAACGGCTGGTCTTGACAGCTCCTGCTTATTGGAATTGTACATTTTTTGATTGTCATTTCTTCGTTGTGTTGCATCGATTTTCTTGTTAAATACTCTAGTGTTTACAGTGGGAACTAGAGAAGATGGTGGAGGAGGGGGAGGAAGACAAAGGTTGCCTTCAGGTGTAGAAGGAAACATAGCCTCTGGAGGAGGAGGTGGGAATTTTGGAGAAGATTGTAAGTTATAAACATCAGCAACAGCCACTGCTGGAGGAAGGGGGGGTTCAGGAGTGAGGGGAGGTGTTGGAGGTGAAAGAGTTGGAGGTAACATTATATTTGACATTTTCATGCTCTGCTGAAGAGAATCAGATGTGTTTGAAGAAAGGGAAGTTGATGAAGAGGATATGGATACTGATGATATTAGAGATGAACGTCTTTCAGGCACTTTTGGCTTTGTTTTGGTTTTTCTATTAGCTGGAGATGCATTTTTGAATTGGGTGGGAACAGGTGTCAAAGTGGTGGGAGTGTTGGACTGGCTTGAATAACCACTAGATGGCGATGTGACTCTACAAGACTTCTCTGGAGATGCACCATTTGGTTTAGTGATGTCGCTTTGCACTTGTGGTATAGAAGATCTCACTGCATAGTTTAGCTCACATGTATTGTAATCATTAAGCCTGGATGATTTGCTTGGAGAATGCATTGCAGGTGATTTTGATTGTTCATCATGAGCCTGTGCATAATCCGTAAAGTAGCTCCACTGATCTGCATATTCTGATTTTATGCTGCTGGTTTCACTTTGTGAAGGGGTGACAGCACATATGGAGTATAAATTTGTAACTGCAGCAGACATTCCACAACTGCTTGCACTAACTGTACTCTGGCTGCGAGAACGCAAAACCCAAGGATCCTCATAGTCACTGCAGGGACTTTGTGAAGGTGAACTATTGGTTTTATTTTTAAGGTTCAACTGTAACGACTGCTGAAGGGATGCAATAAGTGTCTCATTGAGCACTTGTCCATTGGACTGAATGTGTTTCTTAGGTGGCCTCCGGAGTGAGTCTGTTCTAGAAGGAGGAGGAGGTGGAATCTTGGGCTTCTTCAAAGATATACTACGTGTAAGTGATTTATCGCTGTAGTTTGACCTCCCATCCATGGTTCCAGATCCTCTCTCAAACATATTAATGACACTGTGTCGTGGGTTGTGAACGTTCTTGTTTTGGTTACCTGAACTTATCCCAGAGTCCACACGCATTGAAGTATAATACCCTTCGTGATCCACAGAATGTAAAGAGCCAGAGTCTGGCTTTTGTTCTGAGCTGCATGTACTCATGTTACTCAAAGGAGATCCAGAGATAGCAGATGATTGTTTTATCAAGGAACCACCTCTGTCACTCTCCCCTCTGTCATAGGACCAGTGTTCCACACTATTAATGCTACTAGTTATGCTGCCATTTCTCTGTCTGCCCTCAGAACAGCTTGATTCACTGTGTGTGTCACTGTCAAAACCTTCATTCATTCTTGCATATGACATACCCTGTCGACCATTGTTCGCATTTGAGTTGTGAGACATTGTAGAGTCACTTATAGAGATTGTGGTAATAGCACTAGGTAAAGTTGGACCAGTGCTTTGAGAGTGCCTGATTGAACCTCTAACAGTTAAAGTATGGTGATGACATACATTTTTTGAGTGAGTAGATGAACCATGGTTTAGCCCTTTGTTGTCAAGATGTCCAGTGCTCTGAGAAGTGTGAATAGCAATCACTTCAGAAGATGATGACAGCATGGCATTTGGTATGACACTAGTAGAATAAGCAGCATGCGGCGAGACCACTGATGCTGGGTTGGATAACATCTCACTTTGGGAACTGCGCACTTCTTGAGATTTTGGCCTCTGAAGAGATCCAGACCTTGGATTATTCCTCAGATGGACTACACTGTCATCTACTTGCAATTTGTTGAGTTGCCGTGGCAAAGTGATAAACGTGTCCTGCGTTTCGCCAACGTCTTCTGTCCTCTGCTCGAGGGAATGCAGGCAGACTCGAGGCCCAGTCCTGGGTAAACTGCGGAAGTTTAGATTGCCGTTTAAACGGGAGGAGCATCCTGCAGGGTCACTCAGAGTAGACATGTTTCCTGAGGAACTTGACATCAGTGCTGCAATCCCTTGCCCTTTCTGTGCTCGGATTCTTCGAACTGATGGTGGCACAACCTTTATGTCTTCAGTCTGGCAGCTGAAATCTCTTGTATCTATACGTGGTGTGGAATGCTGGCACCTCTCCAGTGGATTATAATCATCCGGTATGTGCAAAGAATGTCCTCTGAACTCTACCTGTCCTGCACCTGCTGTTAAAATATAATATAAAATATTTAGGCAACCTTGTCAGTGATAGGTTTCCAACACACACACTTCAATTATTACAGCTAATTTAAATCGATATTACGGTAAAATGACCCGTTATACAAATACTTGCAAATAAGCATACCGAGTTAAGACATGAACCACAGCATGCAAGGAAAAGCACTGAGTGTTTAAGGGTTATGCTGTAAGGAATACTTTAAATATTAGAAGCATATGGCTTTTACTTGCCAACCTAAATCGGGCTAGCAGAAGGTGAGATGTTTAAACGTTATAAATTGTTCTTTTAATTGTATCAGTTGCGGAAAGCTAAACCAAAGAGATATTTGGATATTTTACAAGCAAATTAAAAGGGAGCTTTGCCTAAGTGTGAACTGCCATGACATGACCTGCTCTATAGTGTCAAAACAAGAACCATCACCTCATGCTCAACACACAGATAATTACGGAAACCACACCATTTTGAGACCATGCTACAGCATTAGTCATTAAGCCAGTACGACCAGAGACAGTGAACTTTAAAAAGGCCGGTGACACATGCAGATATTTTTACAATAAAAAAAATTCAAATATGGAAGCTTTGTTTCAGCACCTCGCCTGATAATTCCAAAAAAAATCTGTTACTGTAGACAAGCACAGCATTATTAATTCAAAGGTTGTAAGAAGTTTTTAAAAATGAAAAACAAACAATTATATGAAAACCAGAAATAAAGAACTGCTAGTGATTATCGTTAGTACATTCTCTTAAGTTTTAGACTAATCCAGACTTTGGTTGGCTTTCTCCATTCATATACGTCCTGGACTTTTTAAGGCTATCAGACTGTATTGTTTGATGGGTGGTAGATGTAATTAGACTGGTAGTGGTGAGCAATGAGGATGTTTATTTGGTGGAATACAGTTCTGATGAGCCATACCTAGCTCCTTTTGTATGTTGTCAGGAACGCCTGTTATAGTCTGTCGCCTTTTGACTTTCTTCGGCCGTCTTACAACTGTGTCAGTATGTATAAGAGACCGCCGGAGGTTGGCCTGGCGGTCGAAATTCTCCCCTGATATAGAGTAGTAGAACAAGCAAGGCAACATTAATTCCAAGCCCTCTATCATCATGCATTGTTTTCTCTAGATTATTGAGAAAATAACAGAGGTTTTAATGAATGATGTTAGTACAGTCAAAGCAAATCAGTAGTGATGTACATGTTGTCACAATAAGGTTTAAATGGCAGGGTACTGATGTGATGTCCGATAATCTACAATGTGCCTACACCAAATTATATACATACATAATTAAATATATTATATATATATTTAATAAACTTATTCTTGTGAAAACACAAATATTTTAATAAAACACTGCTGAATACTGCTATGGAAAAAAAAAATAGGTTCTGTTTCATTACTTTATCATGTAGAACAAATCTGTTTTCTAGAACTAACATACTTTATGTAGGAGGGGGCCAGAAACCCTTATTGTGACAGCATACTAAATGGTTTGCAGTATGTTATGAGAACAGTAACAGAACTGCCAGGCATTGCATTCGGTAAACACTTGTTCACTTCAAAAATAGAACATTTTTTGAATGAAACCAGCATGCGATAACAGTGGTTGGTGCCCAGTGCAGCAATACGTTTATAGCTTTCCTTCATTAAATGAAGCTCACATGACTTAATGAAGTACGGAAGGTACATGCAGAAAGGGTACATCAGGCAGAATTAAAGCAGCATGCTCTTAAATGCAAATAACCCAACAGTACTGGGCTTATACATTTAGTTGTCCTAGCGTTTAACTATATAATCTTTTATTAAGACGTGGGGCTTAATTCTTGGCATTAAATACTGAGCTCAGAGTACTTCATTTATAGTCCTTCCGAATAAAACTGGCTGTAGAAGCACCTCACGCACCAATGGATAACATCTCATTACTAACAGTGTGTGGTTTCCTTTTTAGCCACTTTTGGTTGCTTATTAATGTATTGAAAACAGCTTCATTATCTTTCATATACTGTAACTAGTGGGGACATCTGGGAAGTAAAAATAAAAAATGCAGGTGGGCAGATCATTCATTATGACAGAAACAATGGGTTAATAGCACCCAGGTCAGGTAGACTTGATTATATGGCCTGCGGTCCTGTGGGAACATTGCTGTAAAAAGTGTTCTCAAATAATAACTAAAAGCAAATCAATGATATGGTTTATTGTAAATTTTGTTTAGCACCAGGTTATCAAAATCCTATCTTTCCATCGTTTACGTAAACCAACGTGTATTTCGGATTTCACAGGAGATAGATTCAAAGTCTAAACCTTTAACCCCTTCACAACCAGGTGATATTCCAAAAATTCACTGTCACGAACCAGTGTTTTTTTGGAAAATCATTTTTATTTATACAGTAAGAAATATTTGGGAATATTCCCAATGTATTCCTTACCATAATAACCTATTAATGCAGTCAGGTGTCGCCATCTTCTAGCCAAATAGAGTTACAGCAACTAGAACTGCAGCTTTTGGCTCCGTGCAACAGCTGAGGAAAGTCTGATAAGGACATTCCCTCGCTAGTTTTAAGCGGTTTTAGGACCTTAAGTATTATGCCCATGGGACTAAAACTTTGGGGGAATTCTTTGGAGCCCAAAAGCAAGCAAAATTTATTTGCAACAAAAGGAATTTCATTTGCAATCATACAGCACAGCCCCAGATCGTGTTAACACGATTTCAGGCTGCCGTGTTTGCTACTGAAGGAGTTAAATGCCATGGGGATATAAGCACATGGAACATACAACACAGTCAATACTGTGTGGATGGAAGAATTATCATAATATAAACCTTTGCCTGTTTTGGTTTCACTATGACAACCCGTCATTCTCTTTAGTAAAGGAGCCCCGAAGTCACGTTGTGTCCAAATCACGAGTTTCAAGTACACGGTCAACAGGTTTATTCTCAGTATTGAAACTGCACGTTATATGCCTGGAAAATTAAATCCCTAATTTCACTGCATCTGCAGGTTTATCTTCAGTTCAGGGCATGGACATGCTTAAAGTCCTCTTTGAGCTGAAGATCTAGTAGAAAAGAAAAAATAGGAGCGGGCACTCATTTGGCCCAAACAAGTATTTTTTTATTTTATAGAGTGAATACCATAAACTAAAGATTAAAAGACACAGTCTTGTATGAGAAACCAGCTCATATTTTTTTTCCCCTGTATACCAGTAGAAGATCTGCCACCTCAGAGCAGAGTGCACAGTTTAGTGGATACTCCCTGATTTGTAAGTGCCATTTCTGTTCTTTTTAATGGGTGTTAAGAGTCAGGATGCATTTTTAAGCATGGTCTGCAAGGGACCTTGAATCAGAAGAGCAGTTAAAGATGGCGGCTCCCATGGAGCAACAATAAAACTGCAGGTGCACTTGAAAACGGGGTTTATTTACAAGTTAAAGGCTACAAAACATGCAGTAGTTATTTTCAATACAAATGGCACAAAGGCCGTGTTTTCCTATAACAAAGCCTATCCTGCGCTAGGAGTTTGCCCCTTCTCCATCCAGAGGAAATTGTTTCTTTATATATAATACACCGAAAAACACATGCATACCGCTAGAGGCAGGGCTGGACAGCTGCATGGTGAGCACACATTCTTTGGGACATTCAAGCTTTGTCTCAACAGGCCCCAGGTCTAACAGAACATGAACCATGACCCTTCCCCCACCTGCCAATGCACCATTCATTGTAATGTGTCACAGGGGACCAAATACACCGTGCACTAATCCAATAAATGTACCTACATCTAGAGCGGTTTGCTTTGTAATCTCACAAATGAATTATCTTTGCACATCTACCTGTAGGTCTGAATAGAGAGGATCCCATGCGTTCTATTCCTGTCTATCCTGATGAAGTTAAGAAATAACGTTTTTCTTACTACAGGATTGGGTGGAGAATACACACTAAAAATCGATAAGATTAGCGTTTATGGAGTAAAGCCACATTTTGTTTTAATACTAGGTAACCCTGGCACCTGTGTTTTACCAAACGGATAAATGGTTTTCTTTATATCATGTGCAATGCTTCCATCTGTCTGCGTATATCTTTCTAGAATGCGATATGGCTAGATTTCTCAAGCACAAGAAATATAAATTAAGCTTTGGCTGCTAAACTCACTTTAGTTTGAGATTTAAACAGAAATTGCATTATGTGCGCATCCAAATGTAGGTTCACATTATGAATTTTCAAGCTCTGAATTTGGATGTCATCAATAATCTAAGGTACAAATTGAGGTTATGCCACCCTAGAGTAAATTGATAACATTTGAAACCACAAAAACAACGCCCCCCCAACTTTTGGTTTTACTTTGAGATATTATACAATGGGTGCCGGACAAAATCCCTACAGCCAGGTTCCCTAATGCCGACGGCCAACTTCCAGACAGAACAAGTGCCGGACTTCCCAACTTCCCTACACGGCCAACTTCCAGACATCCATAATCCCAGCGGCTAACCCTAATACTAACACCCTAACCCTAGGTTTAAGGGGGTTAGGGCTAGGTTTAAGGGGGGGTTAGGGCTAGGTTTAAGGGGGGGTAGGGTTATGGCTAGGTTCAGGGGCGGTTACGGTTAGGGCTAGGTTTAGGGGGGTTAGGGCTAGGTTTAGGGGGGTTAGGGCTAGATTTAGGGGGGTTACGGCTAGATTTAGGGGGGTTACGGCTAGATTTAGGGGGGTTACGGCTAGATTTAGGGGGTTAGGGCTAGATTTAGGGGGTTAGGGCTAGATTTAGGGGGTTAGGGCTAGATTTAGGGGGTTAGGGCTAGGTTTAGGGGGTTAGGGCTAGGACTAGGTTTGGGGGTTAGGATTAGGGCTAGGTTTAGGGGGTTAGGATTATGGCTAGGTTTAGGGGTTAGGATTATGGCTAGGTTTAGGGGGTTAGGATTATGGCTAGGTTTAGGGGGTTAGGGCTAGGTTTAGGGGGGTTAGGGCTAGGTTTAGGGGGTTAGAGTAAAGGCTAGGTTTGGGGGGTTAGAGTTAAGGCTAGGTTTGGGGGGTTAGGGCTAGGTTTAGGGGGTTAGGGCTAGATTTAGGGGGGTTAGAGCAAGGATTAGGGGTGTTAGGGCAAGGATTAGGGGTGTTAGGGCAAGGATTAGGGGTGTTAGGGCAAGGATTAGGTGTGTTAGGGCAAGGATTAGGGGTGTTAGGGCTAGGTTTAGGGGGGGTTAGGGAGTAGGGTTAGTGTTAGCCGCTGGGATTTTGGATGTCTGGAAGCTGGCCGTGTAGGGAAGCTGGCCGTGTAGGGAAGCTGGCCGTGTAGGGAAGCTGGCCGTCAGGGAGTTGTCTGTGTAGGGAAGTTGGCTGTCGGGATTTTGGCATTAGGGAACCTGGTTGTAGGGATTTCGACCCAAACCCTTATACAACATGTATCAATTTAATCCATTTATTCTTGACAAAATGGCATTCCTTCCTTTGTTCATTTTTTTTAAATAGGGAAAACATTTTTTTTTTTATTATACCAATAAAGGATCACAAGCTAACATTTTCATACCAGTGTGTGGCCTGAGATAGTGTAGAAAACGTACAAAGATCGGTGAGGTTCCCTATCGGAAACTTTCACTATTCTTATGCACTAGTAAACATAAGATTGAATACAGACAATTTTTAAATAAAGAGTAAACAAATAAAAATGAAAAATAAAAAATAAATAAGGGTAAGACAATAACAACATAGAGGGTATACAAAGCATAAACACAGTGCAATAAACACGAGACACCTCTTACACTTCACATACTACCAACTCCAATATACATTACGGTAGGTAATGGCACAAAAAAGAAGACAATTCAATGGCTTTAGGCCTACAGGTGGAAAAAACGTCTGCTATTCTATTAACAGCAGTTAGAGACTATGCAAGTATCATGACCCACTGAGTATGCTTGATTTCTTAGGATGTGTGAAAGGAAAATAATGTATTCAATGCTTGGGAAGAATCCATTCATTCTCAAGATAACTAGTTGAGACTCAAATAAATGAGGACCCCTCCTCCAGTTTAAGGTTTTCCCACGCTTTTTTTTTCTGCCAGTACACTCTGCTACACTGTATCAGCACCTATCGGTAGGGCATGCGCAGGACGTCTCCAGCCTGTTGTCAAAATTCCATGACTTGACGCTGACGTGTCGCCGAACGCGGACTTCTCCCACAGGGACCTTCCCCACCCACTGACGTCATCACGCATGTGTGTGATGACATCAAAAACAGGAATCTCCCTAAGCTGGGCAGGGAATTCCCTATGGAGGAGATACAGGTGTCATTTGGACCCCTGTATCTCTGGAACCATAGAAGCCAGATGGTCATGTGAGGTGTTAATGGAAAGGACAGAGCATGGCCTTTTCAAGGATATCAAGCGCGTCCAGGTTTCATGTAACAAAAATTAAAAAGGTATTTTTTTTCTTGAATGCAGCAACATTGTGCACATCAATTATAAAGTGAACAATGATGCACTCATACATCACTGAGAGTTGTATTGCTGTGGAGCTCTGTGATAAGCATGGGTGTGTTTTGGTGAGCAAAGTTTGAGGGGGCTGCAGCATTTCATCCTTGGACACCGGCAACATAATTTCGTGGCCCAGCCCAGCGCTATTCATTGGCTGCAAGCTGGTGTGTGCCCTCTATCCATTACCTGCATGCGAGCGTACGCCATATTTCATTGGCTGCCTGGCACATGATGCTTCATGGCAAGTACTCCCACCTTTTTCCCTAGGAAAAAAAAAAAAGCACTACCCACGTTGGAGATCGAGGGCAAGGTACTGCACACATATATATATATATATCTTCCTATTAAAAGGTAGAAGAGTTCAAGCCTTGATCCTGAGTCTGCTATTACCCAATGGGCACAGCTTTACCAACATCACCATTCCATGGATTTTGGTTTGCCGTTCGACCTTACCTGATACGTTAATGGGGATCACATCAGTCTGGATTGCCTGAGCTTCTTGGCGCATCTTCTCCTCTGGAGTGGGAAGCGGAAGGGACTTGGTCCAGTTGGTGTGAGTATCAGAAAACTCATGCAAAACTGGACTTTTGGGTTTCTTGCCAGACAGGAGCCTTTCCTCTTCACTTGAAGAAACAGACAACTGAAAACCAAGATCTGCACGTTAAACAACATACAAAAAACACACATCAATTTAGCCAAGAGAATTTCAAACAATTCCAGCATTTGCTTTACATCCAGCATTATTCAAAGTGAGGGAATTACACACAGTAACCGCTTTTTGCAGAAAGAGCCTTTTATTGTGAGGTTGAGTAACAGCAGTAGGTGATGTGTGAGAGGCTGAACTCCCTGGACGCAATTCTTTTTTTCAGCCTATTTAACTATAAGGCTAGGGTCAGACTAACGCATTTTTCACGTTGTCCGTGAAAATGTGCGTTCGAAGAATGGACGTATTTTTTCACGGAATACGCAATAGCGGTCATACTATGCGCAGTTTCATCCGTGATTTTGTACGGATCATCAATAAAACACTTCTTGCATCTGGACGTTATGTTGGCCGGACATTAGCAGCGTCTGATGTCTCCAATTCACGCACACACGCCGCTAGCGGACGCAGCGCACTCTGTACGTCAGTACTAGTGGTTTAACGTTCTCGAAAAAATGCGTTCATTTTCCACTTGCGTTGCGCAGCCGGACTTTTGTGCGACCGTACATCGTATATTGGCCGTCATTGCCCGGCATCTGCTGCTAGCACGGCCGTGATTAAGTGCGCCAGAACGCGCGTTCGCACTGCCTCAGTCTGACCCTAGCCTAAATAGGATTGTGTATTTAAAAAATATAAATTTTAATTAATCATTGGTTCAGCAAAACGTTTTGGGTTCTTTTTTTTTTTATAAATTTATTCAAAAATTAATCCAATTCACAGGAGCGTAACACATTTGGCAATGCACTAACTATATACTCGAAAAGAAACCGGTGGAGTTGACATGTAAGTAAGCAGTGTAAGTAAAAAACATATTAAGACAATGCGATAGAAAAAACAACTGGCTCTAAAGATTTAGTAGGAAAAGCATTTCCATTAGCTTTCTAAGCTATACAGATCATTGGGTATGGCATGGAACCTGCCAGACCTATATTAGGTCAGAAGGTCGAGTAGTCCAGGTAATGAAGGGAACATCAAACAAGGGGGTGAAATAAGGGAGAAGAGAGCAGGTTGGGGAGAAGGGGGGGAGGCAGAGAGTGCAATAGTGTAGAGAAGGAGTATAGAGGGGAGAAAGAGAAAACAAGAAAGAAAGGAGAAAGAAAGAGGTGAATAAGGGGGAAAGAGCAGAGAGAAAAAAATAACACAACTCATACACAGGGGGGTAGGGACATAGTCCTGAATCCTGCCCCAGTCAGAAGGGGTCGCGCCCCGGGAGACACGTGGGAGAAGGCCAGCTGTGAAAACACGGTACACCGGCAATATCAGAGGTGCAATTGAATATAAAATACGAATAATGAGAAAAAGAAAGACGGAGCCACGGCAGATGCAGACGCCCACCCACCCCCCCTAACCCGTCCAGTAGAACCATGTCTGTGTGAATCGCACCTTTCCTCCGTGGTCCACACCATTGCTTCCTCAGCATCTCGTAACCCACCCACCCTTGCTGCTAACTCGGCTCGGGTGGGTATCGTCGCTGTCTTCCAGTGGGCCGCAATCAATAGTCGTGCACAGAGCAAGAAACGGAGTAGTAGAGACTTCTTCAGGGATTTGATTGGGAGATCAATGACCAGTAATAAAAAGGTTTTCACGTTTTTGGTTCTTTCTTTTTTGGTATATATTGTGCGTTTCACATTTCCCTCAACGTACAGTGCTTCAATGTTCGTTTCTGTAACAGCAACTGTAGTTTACTGGTCTCCTACTTGTGGACCAGACCCAAACCAGTTACAGCGTCCGTAAAAAAAGGTTGCAGGCATGGCACCTAAACGCGTTTCGCGAGTTTCCTCTAATCAGCTGGTTACTGAGGAAGCGAGGAAACTCGCGAAACGCGTTTAGGTGCCATGCCTGCAACCTTTTATGTATTTTAATAAATCTACCTTTAAAATCACCACTTGGCGTCCAGCATTTACTGGAGTGAGAAGGCTGCGACCACTGTGGGAAATCCGGCGTTCCTATTTCAATATCGCTGGCCATCTGGAGCATCTAGTGTCTGATTGAGACACATAGAAATGTGAGTGTTAACTTTCTTCGGATACATATATTTTTCCTGTGTACAAGATTACTACGCTATGGTAGCGTTTTGTTTGTTTTAATATATGCAGAAAGAAAGAAAGCACTGGCTGAAGGAAGCGCTGACTCGATCGTCTTTTTCTCCTTTTTTCTGATTCATTAACCCTTGTATGCCTATTGGCTTTGAGAGTTGGTTTTGCTACATTGGTCCACGGTCCCATGACAGGGGGCCAGCATCCAGACTTGAACAGCCACCAAGGCCATGTATAGTGTGAGCAAGCATGGAGGGTGAGGGAAAAAAGATGGAGGGAGCTTTAGTTACAGTTTCCTTTATTAACAATACTAAATACATGCAACTGTGCATATATTGATCTGTTATTTCTCTACAACTGCCTGTACTGTGATTTTTTTTGTTATTTTACATATTTTCCTTGTATTTGCGAAAATCCAATAAAAACCATATCAAATCAAATCAAATCAAAATAAGCTTTATTGGCAGGACCAAATACATTTTAGCATTGCCAAAGCATATGGGGAGGAGGGGGGTAGTGGGACATATATATGGGGGGGAATGGGCAAGTCCATGGACATTATCAGGGGTAAGGGATAATGTGAAGGGGGATGGGGGCGAGTCCGTGTTGGGGATTTATAAGTCCAGGATCTCTCATGTTCCTCTCAGTCTGTGACATATACACAATTTCCTATTAAGGATTGTATTTGAGACCCAGGATAACCTGGGTGTGATAATAAAGTGAATGAGTCAGCATTACAATTGTTATTTTGCTTACTTGGTTTTAATGAATTATTAGATTTGATTATTAATAATTCTTAGCTCACTTGAACAGGGTCCACTTTTCCTATTATGCTGTGTATGTGAAACTTATTTGTTAATTTTAGGGGGGGTTTTTGTCACTACTTTTGTACACTTGTACAATTTTAGTTTTTTTTTCTAAGTCACTCCTTTCCACCTCCCTCTGGTCCCAGACTGAGGGCTCGTAGCAGCGTTCATTTGGGGAAAAAGCAGACATGGGCTTCAGCTGCGTACGCAGCATCGATTCATTACGGACCAGGTACTCGTGTACCTTTTCTGAATAAAATGCAATTTGCATATGTATGTACGAACGTTATGTACACTATGCAGAATGCTTATGAAAAGAAGGAGAGGGGAGGCAGGGGTTGATTTTTTTTATTTTATACATAATATTCCTTTTAAGAAAACAATATTTTTTTATCCGAAGGATCGATTGAGAAAATAATCGTTAGTTGCAGGCCTACTTACCAGATGTGTCTTAATGCTGATTAAAGTTTTATTTTTAATGTTATTGGATTGTCTCCTTGCCGATACTGACCAGTAGGGTGATCCGGAAATTTCATTCATACCACTTTCACAGATATGTGTTTTTCAGATTTACAATTATTGTTTGAATTAAAGGTTTAATTATGTATGTAACAATATATATTTTTGATATAACATTTTGAAGGCTTAAGTCCATTGTAATTTACAATTTTCATATGCTTTACCTTTAAACTACGCATTCTAAAAGTTATCTAGTATGTTTGCCGTATGTATAATTATTTTCCATAGAAATAAAATTAGTAAAAACAGGGCTGCTGGAAGGCAAGTGCTTTTCTGGAAATGTCTTGAATTTCCTTTACAGAGTAATCAGGGTGCAGCAGGAGTCACTATCCAATATATTTTCCTTAAAAGCATCGGACGAATGTGTGTGTGTGACTAATCGTATGGTCCCCTGTATTCTATGTCCAGCTTATCTGTGTTATGAGAGCGGATGTCATCTCCAGTGATTCCTCAAGAAAATGGGTCAATAGACCATGTGTCATCCATTTAAAGTGGTACATGTGCTGAATCACGCATCATTTAAAATGCCCATCTCTTAGGCTAGCATCAGATGAATGCAGTCGTCACGTCCTTGTTGCCGCACAGTTTAACATCCGTCGTATTATAGTATAATGATCAATAGAGACCCACACACGAAGTACGTGCGTACTGAAGTACGCACGCACCACGCAGATGGCAATGGATGCAATTTAGGCAAAGGCGTAAAACCGCTAAGATGGACGAGCAGAGTGCCACGTCCGCGTAGTGGCCTGTGTGCGCTATGCTGCGACGTCAGACGCAGCGCATTTGCGACGTCCATCACGTTGACGCTCCGAGGTTTTAATGGTCTGGCTGACTGTACCTGTATTTTAATTATAATTAATTTGGATTCCCATATTTCCCTTTTTTATTCTACATCCATCAAAAAAAAAGACCGTGTGGTGTCTACAGTATCTTCGTCAGTACGTACTTCCGCTATGCATGCACGCAGTGTGTGCTCCGACTGCGTTCGTCTGACATTAGCCTTACACTGTGCACATGTTTTTGTAGAAAGGAAAGATTAATTTATAATAGTGATGAAAATTAAAGTTGTAAGATCATGTGTAATGGTTTATACATGGGTCTCGGATTTGAATGCCAATTAACTGTAACCTTTGTTGTTACGATTGGAGTTTTCATTATTTGATCAGCTCAACATCCCTGAACTCCATTCTGAACCACTGCAAGTTTCATGGGATGTAGCCATTATTTGGAAAAACGAAAAGACACACCAGGCACTAAAATAGATATTTTCAGAGTGATGACTTCAATAGTAGAAGTAATGGCAGTTATTTTAGAAGACAGGTCTGCAAGACGTGCACCCCGGCAAACCTCGGTGTGGATGGTTAAAACGTCTAAGACAATGCATACAATTGAAAAAAAGCAGTGTAATGCTTAGAAGATGTCATGGAAATCATTTACAGCAGATCAATAAGTATCAGTATTTGATTAATTGCTCATGTGAACTTTGCACTCTTCATAGTAAAGGATCCTGAAAGTCTTGTGCATCTTCAAAAAACAACATTAACTAGTATCATGTTTATGTAAACGAACACTACAGGATGAAGACAGCCTACTGTTTTTAATACCTTAAATTATAAGTAAAAACTATAAACCGTTAACCATAAAATTATCTCCTCATTTCAAGATTTAAGTTTTATAGTGATCAGGAACAAACTCAGCCAATCAGTATGCTCCTATAAGGTTAAACAGCAGTGCTGAGATTATCCCATAAAGCCTGCACAGTAAAATTATATGGCCACAGGAGGGAATATAGAGACATTGTGTTTGCCAGCTTCCTAAATTAGAAAATGAAACAATAGTATTAACCTTTATTATGCACCTCCTGTACAGTATGGCTATTCCCTTAACATATCCATCTGCAAGGATAGAATCATTGCCGCAGTTATACGCAACTTTGTATAGGGTGACAGGATCAGGTTAGCTCCTTGGAAATTCATACATAAAGCGGTTTGTAATCAAACTCTGTGATAAAGTCTATATATAAACTATATCACAACCTATAGTTTGCACATGCCAACAAGACAGATATGTAGCTCTAAAGCAAGGTGAGATACAGGACCATGTGGGAATATCAGATTGCCCAACAAATGTAGTCTCAGTCTATATTGATATATTAAGGAACCTTTTTAGATGTACAAAGTATGTCACCCTGCTGAGCACTACTGATGACTAAAGGAACATATACAACTACAGAGGCGGGTAAGCTACATACAGTATGTTGTGTGTATTGCAAGTTGCCAGCCACTCCTCTAGCTCTATAAACAGCACCACAGGGGGCTAGGTGTGTCTATTCTACAGCTTGAGTACCTTAATGGTCCAGGGCACCAAGCAACAGCAGACACTATGGCAAGACTGGCAGATGCATCCTAACACATTAGACTGTGAGGACAGAAAAGAATGAATGAAGGAGAGAGACATGGAACTACTCAACAGATACATTCAATGAGAGCAGATATCTTTAAACTGTGTGAATGAGGATTACTAATACAGGTTCCTAGGCTCCTGATGCTTGCAATGCCACCTAATAAACCACTGAACATTGTGCATCATCACTCTCGGGCTGAAAACATAAATTTTGCCACTTTATAAATCAACCTTGAATGTGCCGTGCAATTTTAGGCACCTGTCTTAAGAAAGGATAATCTAGTGCTAAAAAAAGTGCAGAGATTAGCGACTAAATAAATAAAGGGAATGGAAGGTTTACGTTACGAGGAAAGGCTAACGAGCTTAAACCGGTTTAGTTTAAAGAAACGGTGCCTTAGAGGGGATCTGATAACTTTATATAAATATATACGAGGTCACCCATATATACTGGACGAAAGGAAATTCAGCCTAAAACATAGGGTTATTTTACGGTGAGAACAATAAAGCTGTGGAATTCTCTGCCTGTTGAGGTGGTTGGGTCAGAGACTGTACAGACTTTTAAAAAACCCACTGGTTGACTTCCTGCAAAAATATAATATTAAGGGTTATAATATTTAATATGCGGGTAAGCTTCTTGCTCCAAGGAGAAATCTGACTGCCGGTCTGGGGTCAAGATTGATTTTTTTCCAGTATGTTGCATATTGGTGAGGGGTTTACTGTTGGTTTTTTTTTTGCCTTCTTTTGGATCAACAGCAGTAGGTGGTGTGTGAAAGGCTGAACCTGATGGACGCATGTCTTTTTTTCAGCCTATGCAAGTATGTAACATAAGGCTAAATTTGAATACTGGGAAAGTCAGCAGGGATAGTCCACAAATTTCTATGGCAACTCCTCGGGCCATATTACATAGTTGGTGCTAACTTAACCAGAGCTGTTGTAAACTTCCCAGAGCTATTATAGCCTATGGAGGTTTTAAGTTTACAACTGCTCTGGTTAAGTTAGCACCAACATAGTAATACTGCCCCTCAAGTTCTAGTATCTCAATGATTTAAGAGAAATACTCTTCACAAACGTAGGAGCTGGAAAAGACTGCTCAGAAAACAAATTATTTTCATAATCCAATTTCTTTCAGCATTATATATGGGTTCCTGACAGAGAAAATTACTCTGATTCAACCAATGTATTTATTTGCGTGTAAGTAAAATATCTGTGCCTTTATACGACTTTCAAAGTATTTCTTTGAGTATTGGAGAGGGGGATTGGTCTGTGATGCCAACCATTGCTAAAACAATAAGGTGATATTTTAGGTGTGGGATCATTAACTGAGCATTTTCATTACTATTATTAAGCTTTCCATAAAACTCCATTAACTTCCAATCAATTGTTTACATGATAAAGCCTAAACCACTCCTCATTTACCTTTTTCGATATAGTAAGATGCTTCCATTCCTTAAACGTGTCTCAATTTATGAAGCAGAAAAAAGTTAAGGATTTCTAAGGTATTAGTTTTATTATCATTCCTGCATGGCTCATTTTATGAACATTACCTTGCGATCGTGTTCTTCTTCGTCTTCTGGATTGTGCGAGCAAACCATGTTAGGGGATGAGGAAAATGTTGGTCCTTGTGAGTAGTATTGTGAACTGCGATATCCATCCCTCCGAAGCTTGTCACATTCTGGTAAAGGAAGAAAAAGGGAGGTTAGTCCGGATAGGAAACAGTATAAATAAATAGGGTTAATAGATTATTAATTCACATACAAGCGCTGCAAGGATAGGGAACAGGTTTTTTTTTCTTTTAAGATTCTGGTAAACATGTAGCCATCCATAGGTCTGTTCCAGGGTTGTTCCTATAATGTATATAAATCCCCTATACTTGTGCATCCTTCTCAGCGATCAGCTGATAGTCCTGCCATTTTATTTATTTATATAGTATTTTACCAGGAAGGATACATTGAGATTTTCTCTCGTTTTCAAGTATGTCCTGGGTGGCGAGTATGTACCGTTAGGTGTCTTGCCCAAGGACACTTACAGGAGAGGTGCCCTTGCCGGGATTCAAACCTGTGTCTCCACGGTTTAGAGCAGTGATGTTACCTCTACTCCACCCAGCCGGTACAATACAATACAAAGAAGAGGTCAGACATGATCTGTAAGCTTTTAAAGAAAATTATTTAGGGGTTACTGTTGTTTAATCAATCCCCCCCCCCTCCCTCTCTGTTTCAGTGAGTCACTCGAAGCTTCAGTTTTTCATATTTGTGAATACCTCCTGAAACAAGTAGTTGGTGTTTCTTAAATGAAAAGAAGTATTGTGTGTTTGCAACGTGTATTTCCTATTGATCCATTCATAGAGAACACAGTAATTTATACTGGGGTAATTATTAGTGTGCTCACAAGCCATGAATAGCTGTATCTGTCTCTGTGTCTATTCACAACGTTTCCGGTCTTTTGAGTTCTATTCTTCCAGGGAGATTATGAGGTTTGCGGATTAAACATATATGATGTAATATTCCTGAGCTAGAAGACAAAACGCACAGGTGAATGTTTCCTTGATGCAAGAGAGATTAGGTTTACTGTATTTACATTGCTTGTAAAAATCCTGGGAGTCTAGGAAACCTAAGAAAAAGTGCCATGTTGGGGTTCGACTAATCAGACAGCACATACAAGCACTTCATCATAAGAAACTTGAATCCAACGACTACAATGCACTTGATATATAGGTTTATTGTTAAATCATTTTCTTTGCCAAACTTTATTATTCTTTTTATTTCAAAGTAATAATTTACTAAAACCACTAGGGCCGGTGAGAGCAATCATTGCTTCAAAGGAATGGAAAACCTGCCCATCAGACCAGAACATCCGACTTAAGTAAATACGTAATGCATATTACATCCGCTTATTTACAAGTTCATGCCATTTGCATCTCTGGTACTTGTATATACAGTTGTGTTCAAAATTATTCAACCCCCACTGAAATTGAGTGTTTTGGCCAGTTTGACATTGATTTTGATCATTCAGTCATCTTGCTTACAATTAAATCAAAGAGGCACAGACAAATATAACATAACATTTATAATGAAATAACCACAAAAGTCTTTTCTGTGCTCACATCATTATCAGTTTTATTCAACCCCCAAGTGACATTCAAACTTAGTACAACATCCTTTTACAGTTATAACAGCTTTAAACGTGAAGCATAGCGTGACACAAGTGTCTTGCAGCGATCTACGGGTATCTTCGCCCATTCGTCATGGGCAAAAGCCTCCAGTTCAGTCACATTCTTAGGCTTGCGCACTGCAACTGCTTTCTTTAAGTCCCACCAGAGGTTCTCAATCGGATTTAATTCAGGTGACTGCGATGGCCACTCCAAAATGTTCCAGCCTTTAATCTGCAAACATGCTCTAGTGGACTTGAAGGTATGCTTGGGATCATTGTCCTGTTGAAAGGTCCAACGTCTCCCAAGCCTCAGGTTTGTGACGGACTGCATCACATTGTCATCCAATATCTCCTGGTACTGAAGAGAATTCATGGTACCTTGCACACGCTGAAGCTTCCCTGTACCTGCAGAAGCAAAACAGCCCCAAAGCATGATTGACCCACCGCCATGCTTCACAGTAGGCAAGGTGTTCTTTTCTTCATAGGCCTTGTTCTTCCTCCTCCAAACATAGCGTTGATCCATGGGCCCAAACAGTTCTAATTTTGTTTCATCAGTCCACAGAACACTATCCCAAAACTTCTGTGGTTTGTCCACATGACTTTTGGCATACTGCAGTCGACTCTTCTTATTCTTTGGAGACAGCAAGGGGGTGCGCCTGGGAGTTCTGGCATGGAGGCCTTCATTACGCAGTGTGCGCCGTATTGTCTGAGCTGAAACTTCAGTACCCACATCTGACAAATCTTTTCTCAGTTCCTCAGCAGTCACACTGGGACTTTTCTCCACTCTACGCTTCAGGTAGTGCACAGCAGTCGAAGTCAGCATCTTCTTTCTGCCACGACCAGGTAGCGTTTCAACAGTGCCCTTTGCCTTGAATTTGCGAATGATGCTTCCTATGGTCTCTCTTGGTATGTTTAACATCTTTGCAATCTTCTTATAGCCATTGCCCTTCCTGTGAAGAGTAATCACCTCTTCTCTTGTCTTCCTGGACCATTCTCTTGACTTCACCATGTTTGTAACCACACCAGTAAATGTCTAGAAGGAGCTGAGTATCACAGTCATTTTAAAGCTGCCTAATTGGTGCTTATTATGCTTTAGGGGTTGAATAATTGTGTCCAATGAAGAATTCACAAAAGAAACATTTACTACTGTATTACAAAACCAATTGATGTCATTTTAGTTGCATATGGTTCTTTAAAAAGTCCTTGTAGGATTTCATTCTGAATACAATTACAAATGTACACTAAATTCCCTAAAACCCTTTACAGCATTGGGGGTTGAATAATTTTGAACACAACTGGTAGATGTCACAACTGGTAGAAACACCAACTAGAGAGGATAACTGTCTGGACCTGGTTATAACAAATAATGTTGATCTTTTCTCAAATATTAATGTAAAGGAACAGTTGGGAAACAGTGACCATAATAGACAAAGGTGGTGCAGTAGACATTGCTTATTTAGATTTCAGTAAGGCTTTTGATACTGTTCCGCATAGAAGGCTTATCAATAAATTGCAATCTTTGAGCTTGGATTCCAATATTGTTGAATGGATTAGGCAGTGGCTGAGTGACAGGCAACAGAGGGTTGTGGTAAATGGAGTTTATTCGGCGCATGGTCTTGTTACCAGTGGGGTACCTCAGGGGTCAGTACTTGGACCCATTCTATTTAATATTTTTGTTAGTGATATTGCAGAAGGTATTAATGGAAAAGTATGTCTTTTTGCTGATGACACAAAGATTTGCAACAGGGTTGACGTTCCTGGAGGGATCAGCCAAATGACAAATGATTTAGGTAAACTAAAAAAATGGTCGGAGCTGTGGCAATTGAGTTTTAATGTGGATAAGTGCAAGATAATGCACCTGGGGCGTAAAAACCCAAGGGCTGAATATAGAATATTTGATACAGTCCTAACCTCAACATCTGAGGAAAAGGATTTAGGGGTTATTATTTCAGAGGATCTAAAAGGTAAGTAGTCAATGTAATAGAGCAGCAGGAAATGCTAGCAGAATGCTTGGTTGTGTAGGGAGAGGTATTAGCAGTAGGAAAAGGGAAGTGCTCATGCCACTGTACAGAGCACTGGTGAGACCTCACTTGGAGTACTGTGTGCAGTACTGGAGACCGTATCTCCAGAAGGATATAGACCTCTTAGAGAGAGTTCAGAGAAGGGCTACTAAAATGGTGTACGGCTTGAAGGAGAAAAGTTACCAGGAAAGGCTTAATGATCTTAACATGTACAGCTTGGAAAAAAGACGAGACAGAGGAGATATGATAGAAACATTTAAATACGTAAAGGGAATCCACAAGGTAGAGGAAGGGAGTATATTTAAAAGGAAACAAAGTAGCAAAACAAGAGGACATAGTCTTAGATTAGAGGGGCAAAGGTTTAAAAGTAACATCAGGAAGCATTATTTTACTGAGAGGGTGGTGGATACATGGAACAGTTTTCCAGTTGAAGTGGTAGAGGCCAAAACAGTAATTGAATTTAAGCAAGCATGGGATAGGCATAAGGCTATCCTAAACAAAAGATAAATCCAAGTAAAGTATCCATGTAATTGGGCAGACTAGATGGGCCGAAAGGTTCTTATCTGCCGACATCTTTCTATGTTTCTATGTTTCTATATGGGGACTTTTGAAATAAACTCAAAAAAACACATTCATAGGGGGCATGCTAAAACATATAATTTTAAAAAGGCCAACTTTATTAAAATAAAGGAAGCTCTCAATGTCATTGACTGGCAGAAACTCTTTCATGGGAAAAACACTGAGGATAAGTGGAATATCTTTAAACTAACATTAGAAAAGTACACGTCACAATATATTCCACTGGTTAATAAATATAAAAGAAACAGACTGAAACCAATGTGGCTTAGTAGGAAGGTAACTAAGGAAATGAAAAATAAAAAGAAGGCATTTAAAGCTTTTAAATCTGATAAATCTGAGGCATCCTATAAAGCATATAGGGCAGCCAATAAAGCATGTAAAAATGCGATTAGATGGGCTAAACTAGAAAATGAAAAAGAAATAGCCAAAGAGAGCAAGACCAACCCTAAAAGATTCTTTAGGTACATAAATTCTAAAAAACCCAAGAGTGAAAATGTAGGTTCACTAAAATCTGAGTCAGGGTTATTGTTAACTGAAGATCAGGATAAGGCAGAAATTTTGAATGATTATTTTTCTTCAGTATTTATCAAAGAGAAACCTATAACAGGAGACATGCAATTCATTAATAAAAACTTACTAATACAAAGTGACTGGTTGACTCAGGACAAGGTTTTGCAGAAATTAAACAATGTGAATGTGAATAAAGCCCTAGGGCCAGATGGAATTCACCCACGAGTACTGAGAGAGCTATGTGTTGAAATATGTAAACCTCTGTTCTTAATCTTTCAAGATTCTTTTCTTTCAGGAATAGTACCAGAGGATTGGAGAAAAGCTGACGTCGTCCCTATATTTAAGAAAGGTTTAAAATTTGTGCCTGGGAATTATAGACCTGTGAGCTTAACATCTGTGGCTGGGAAAGTATTTGAGGGGTTACTAAGGGATAATATTCAGGAATTTATTGGGAGGTATAATGTTATTGGCAAAAATCAGCATGGTTTCATGAAACACAGATCATGTCAGACTAACCTAATTACGTTCTATGAGGAAGTAAGTAGAAGTATAGATCAGGGGGTCGCAGTGGATGTGATTTACTTAGATTTTGCCAAAGCTTTCGACACAGTTCCACACAAAAGGTTACTATTTAAATTAAGAAAAATTGGTCTAGATGAAAATACTTGTTCTTGGATAGAAAACTGGCTAAAAGATAGGGTACAGAGAGTGGTCATAAATGGTACATTTTCAAGATGGACACCAGTGGTAAGCGTGTGTCCCTCAGGGGTCTGTTATAGGACCAATACTATTCAATTTATTTATAAATGACCTTGAGATAGGCATTGAAAGTCATGTATCAGTGTTTGCAGATGACACAAAACTAGGAAAAGTAATACAATGTGAGCAGGATGTTACTTCGCTGCAGAGGGATTTAGATAGATTGGGGGACTGGGCACTTAAATGGCAGATGAAATTTAATGTAGATAAATGCAAAGTTATGCACTTTGGAGTGAAGAACACACAAGTAATTTATACCCTAAATGGTACGGAGTTAGGGAAATCCAAGCAGGAGAAGGATTTGGGAATAATCAGACTTCAAACTAAGTAACAATGTGCAATGTCAAACAGCAGCTGCCAAGGCAAGCAAAGTATTGGCATGCATTAAAAGGGGAGTTCACTCACGGGATGAAAACATAATTTTGCCTCTGTATAAATCAATGGTCAGGCCGCACCTTGAATATGCCGTGCAATTTTGGGCACCGGTCTTAAAAAAAGATATTATAGCGTTAGAAAAAGTGCAGAGACGGGCAACTAAATTAATAAGGGGAATGGAAGGGTTAAGTTATGAGGCAAGACTAACAAGCTTAAACCTGTTTAGTTTAGAGAAACGGCGCCTTAGAGGGGATCTGATAACCTTATATAAATATATACGGGCCATTATCAACCATTGTCTGATAACCTATTCATTAACAGGACTATACATAGGACAAGGGGTCATCCATTTAGACTGGAAGAAAGAAAATTTAGCTTAAAGCATAGGAAGGGTTATTTTACGGTGAGAACAATAAAGCTGTGGAATTCTCTGCCTGTTGAGGTGGTTGGGTCTGAGTCTGTACAGACTTTTAAAAAACGACTGGATGACTTCCTGCAGACACAGAATATTAAGGGTTATAATATTTAATATGTGGGTAAAAGCTTCTTGATCCAAGAGAAATCTGACTGCCATTCTGGGGTCAAGAAGGAATTTTTTCCCAGTATGTTGCATATTGGCGAGCATTTCAGACTGGGTTTTTTGCCTTCTTTTGGATCAACAGCAGTAGGTTATGGGAGAGGCTGAACCCGATGGACGCATGTCTTTTTTCAGCCTATGTAACTATGTAACTATGTAACTGTAAACTATATCTGTCACCAGAGGAGGAAGGTAAAAAAAAACACAAACTGTAAAAAGGTTGCCAGGTTTATCTATCAAATGGTGCTCCAATAGTGTGTTTGTGGAGGATGCGAGACATTCACATGGAAGAGTCATTTGAAGAATAGTAGCTGCACTACAGGGGATACTTATCAAAAATAAACTTAGTTGATAGATATATATTTTTTACTGTGACTGTTGAAAAATTGGAATTACATTTAGTGATATGTTGCCTGGGTGTTTAATTTTTGAGGCGTTGAACTGGGGACAGGACTCAAACGGGGTGCTTGAAGGACTAGGGTCATCCCTATGGATGACAAGGCCAAGTTAACATAGGGTCTTGTGGAGCAGTATTGTATTGGACTGACATTTCCCAAGCACAAGAAGCACCTAGGAAAGGAGCCATGGCAGAAAAGAGGGATGAAGAATTGAGAAAAAGAGAAAGATCCTCTTTCGTAAATAACCTTCGCTATCAGTCGTGTATTTCTAGCACAGAGGGGATCAAATCTACCTTGAATTTTGCATAGCATCAGTGTTGCTCGTTTAAATATTACGTAAGTTTCTCTGATTGCTCATAAAACACTCCAGGGGGATCGTTCAGAATCAGCTCCTAAGTCTGCTGCACTGTAGACGTAAATTAGTGAGCCTCATATTTATTTGCAAAGTATTTTACCAGGAAGGATATATTGAGATTTCTCTCGTTTTCAAGTATGTCCTGGGTTCAAGAACATTGCATTTCTGTAACGACTGTAAAATTTCATAGTAATAAATGCAAGATATTAAAAACAAAACACAAATATACAGATTAACACAGAAAATAAATATGTAGAAAATATAGTCATTATGTTACAGGTTTACAGGTGCATTCTGTATCGAGGTATATTAGATCTCTAGAATAGAGATCTCATAAGTGACTTAAGACTGGGGGAAGATTTGATGGCGTCTGGGAGGTTATTCCATAATTGTGGTGCTCTGTCGGAAAATGAGGATCGAGACACTTTCTTTTTGTATTGTGGTATTGCAAGTAAGGTGCTGGTCCTGGATAAGAGGTTATAGGATGGGGGAAGCAGTCTAGTCAGGTAGGGTGGTAGCTTCCCAGAAAATCTCTTAAACACCAGGTTAGAAAGGTGAAGAGTGCGTCTAGATTCCAGCGACGGCCAGTTTAGCTCTTTTAACTTGTCACAATGGTGTGTCATGTAGTTACATTGTAGCACAAAGAGGCAGAATGAGTTATACAATGTAGTAAGTTTATGAAGGTGCGTTTGTGGGGCAGCTGCATACACTACATCTCCGTATTCAATAGCCGGTATAAGCATTTGTTGTACGATCTGCTTTCTTATATGACATCACGTATAGGTATCTGTGCTTATTACTCAGAGGAAGGACAGCCACATTTATAGAAATGTGCCAAAGAGACACTGCCAGAGGCCAGATTTAATATCCAATAGAAAAATTCCACACAGGAACCCTCCTATTCCATGACAGCTGAATCACCATTTAGAAAATGTGCATAGGTATTAGAAACAATCTCTAATGTACTTTAATACATCCCTAGCATACACAGAAAGTGCTGCACTGACCTCTATTTTATACAGTTATTATATACTGTGCCTCACATATAGTTCAGACTTCAATGCAAAATACATATTGTTAAAGGAGGTAATGTTTGGAACATGGATTTAAGCAGAATAATCCAAATCTAAATGAAGAATAAATACTGGGAGCCAATGGTAACATGGCCCTAGAATTTGTATAAAATAAAATAATAATATGTTTTGTTTATATAATTTAATACAGGATTAAAAAAATGACTAATCAAATAAAAGGCTCGTAGTACCATTTGAATGAGTTTCCATTAGCATGTTAAAACCTTATTTACTCATGGCACTTTAAGTTTCTCAACTATTTTACTACACATTGTAAAAAGCAGCCAATGGTCAAAAAGGTGTTTGAACTATACATTCCCACTTCTATCGAGCATTGATCTCTGGGGAGTGGGTGCAGGCTGTTATGGTTAAGTGATAAGCAGGAAATTAAAAACAAATCTACAATTCTGGAATTGTGTGGTTTAAATGTATTAGGTGACAAAAGGTTAAATACACATAATGAATAATGTTGCAAATAAAATCACTTGTTTTTAATCCTGAACTGTCCAATGAGTTAAGAGAATGAATATATGCCATTATTATTTATCCACTTAATTAGTTTCAAGAAATAAAATCTTGATTTATGTAAAAGATGTTCCAACTACATTTTCAGTTTCAAACTGGGCCCTTGATCTCCTAAAACAAGAGATTTCTTTCTATTAAAGTGTCCACTTCAAAAGCGGAATACTTGTCCACACTTGAAGCGGCTTTATAAATGCAAACAGAAAATAAACACAAAAATACCAATCAATAAGTACTCTACCTCACCCTTTTTAATAAAAGGTAAGAATTCCCACATGCAAAAAGCAGTATGTACACTGACCAGACAAAGCCAGGTGAGGCTGATCTATTGGATCTTTATTTTCAAAATACATTCTCTTTAAATAAAAGCAGTTTAAAGGCAGTATGAGAAGGCTTTTGTTGTTGGAAAAACAGTGCATGGATTTCACATGGTTAAAGAATGGGCTGTATTTCCTTTAAAGTTTTCACCTGCAGGAGTTCTCTGTAATGGCAATAACTCGATGCATCTGTCTGTGTGCGTCTGATTGGAATCAGTGTTGTTATTATTAAAGTGCACTTGTTATGCCAAAAACATGGGGGGCTCATTTGAAAAGGAATCATTCCCTTTTATATATGTTAACATATATAAAAGGAGTGATTAGCTGTAAAATGAGCCAAGCGGGTTTTGGGTATAACAGGTGCATTTTATGATCAAAGGAAAACGAATGATTCAGAAGAAAACAAACAAGGGTACAAAAAACTACCAGAATGGGCTCAGAAAAGGGCAGGAGGCAAAAAGGGTAGGACATGGAAAAAGATGGGAACAGGCTTGGATAATGACATGACAGGTCATAAAAAAATATGGCCAACATTAGCAATGCAGTGGTCTGGCACAGAATAAAGAGAACAGAGCTAGCCACTGGAAATGATGAGATTGAGCATAAGAGTAGACTTGACATGGACAGGGCCTAGGGTGGAGGTACTACTTGGCAAAAAAACGCTTAGATAAAATCCAGACAACCCATCATAGGGCATTGTCAAATTTTTTGAATTCCAATTGTCTATTCTAGGGATGCACCGATACCGATACCAGTATCGGTATCGGTGCCGATACTACCGTTTTGACGAGTACTCGTACTCGTCAAAAATCGCCCGATACTTTTACCGATACTTCCGCTCCAGCGGGACAGCAATCGCGGCCTCCGGGCTTGAAACTGCTTGAATCGCGGCATCCTCTGGCACTCACTCTGTGCGTGTTCGTCGCACGAGTCAGCGCATCACCGCAGCGAGAGACTGACAGATCACGTGGGACTGGCTGCTAGTCATAAAAGGAGTGGCACGTCTCACTAGAAGCAGGTGCGTATGTTCTGGCCGTCTCTTCCCCCCCCCCCCAATGAAAAAAATAATTTAATTTTGCCCAGCAACTTGTTTTTGTTAGTTTGCAGGGGGAAGGGACAGACATACTATAAACTTTGAAGGCCTGATGCAGCGGTTCGGACTCAGAGGCCTGTCACGAAACTCTGATAATTTATTTTGCCCAGCAACTTATTTATCGGAGTGCCGGGACAGGCCTCCGAACGGCTGCATCAGGCCTGCAAAGTTTGTTTATCTGTACCTTCCCCCAACGAAGGAAAATAAATTGATAGGGGGGAAAACAGAGTGCTGGGACAGCAGGACTCTGAAGTTTATATTCAGTCTGTCTGTCCCCTCTCTCCCCCCACCGCCTAAACAAAAGAAAATAAATTGATAGGGGGAAAAACGAAGTGCTGGGGCAGTTATTATAAACAGTGATTATAGCAAATTAATATTCATTCATCTTTGACCATGCTGTGAATACAGAATGAATAAACAAAATGAAATTTTTTTCCCCTTTGCTGAATAGTGAATAGAATAGTGATTAATTATTATTAATCACTATTCAGCAATGGAAAAATAATTCATTCTTTCGTAGTTTTAGAAAAAATGTGTCCTGTCCCTTTAAGAAAAAGTATCGGTAATTGGTATCGGTGAGTACTTGAACAAAAGTATCGGTACTCGTACTCGGTCTTAAAAAAGTGGTATCGGTGCATCCCTAGTCTATTCTGCCAGTATTAATTGTTAATTAACAATTTCTGTTTAATTTTCTTGTTGCTCCTCTAAAGAGTAAATCTTTTTGAAAATGTTTACGCAAAACTTACCACGGTTTGCTATTCATCACATTCCCGCAAAAAAACAAAATAAAAAAAATTTAAAAAAATGGCTTTCTGTACACAAATGAATGCATAAGAAATATTTGCGTGTTTGCAGGAGTGGAAGAGCTAGTATGGCTGTCTACACACTACGGGTCCTGGGGATTGGGAAATGCATATATTAATGATGTACATTTGCATGGTAGTTTTGTGCAACAGTCCGTTCAGACTTTGTTTATTGATGCATGGCTGAGCAAAGGGCAGTTTGGGGCAAGTCAGGCTATAAAAGATTCATGGATGTACCTCTACTGCCAATCATACAATCATGTGCCTATCGAACGTGATGAGGACAATGGAAATCATGGTTGATGGATTGGACCCACAGAGCAGTAGTGAAAAATAAGCCACTTTCAGTCTAATATCCATCTCCCGACTTGACTATTGCAATAATCTCTTATCTGGCCTCCCTCTGTCCCGCCTCTCCCCCCTACAATCCATCCTGAACGCCTCCGCCAGGCTAATTCACCTCACCCGCCACTCTGTCTCTGCTGCTCCCCTCTGCGAGTCCCTTTGAGTCTAACCAAATACACCCCAGCCCGCTCCCTAAGGTCAAACAGCGACCTGCGCCTAGCGTCTCCCTGCATTACCTCTTCCCATGATCGACTGCAGGATTTCTCACGCGCAGCCCCCACTCTCTGGAACGCTCTCCCTCATACGGTCAGACTTTCCCCTAACTTTTCTTCCTTCAAACGCTCCCTTAAAACGTTCCTATTTAGGGAAGCCTACCACCCAACTCACTGACGCAACCATCACTGTCACCTTGCAGTCCTCTCCTCCTGTTTCCAACCCCAACCCTCCTAGATTGTGAATTCCTACGGGAATAGGGCCCTCATCTCCTCCTGTACTGTTTGTCAAATGTTGTTTAATGTATTGTAACCCTGTCTATACTGTGCCTATTGTACAGCGCTGCGGAATATGCTGGCGCTTTATAAATAAAGAATAATAATAATACTATTACCTGTCATCTACCCTGCAAGGTATGCACCCTACAAGATATAATGCACATAGTACCCAACTTAGGCGGATATTGCTAAGGATACGTGGACTATTTCGTTACAACATAGCAAATCAACTCCGTCTAACTCATCCCAAACAGATAAATACTATACTATGTAAATGGCATAGAAATCCAGGCATTCAGATGAAAGGTAAAACAAGAAATTATCTGCGAATATGAATTTTTAAAGTCATCACTGGCCATTAAGATTAAGTGGCTCCCTATTACTAGCTTAGTTGCATGCCAGATGCTAAAGTAGCTGCTTAGCTTGTAATTTTGGGAGCTGCTAAAGGATACCAGCAGCTTCCACAGTTATCCCATCATTGAGTCCTTGGGACTCCATGGAAAGTCACACAAGGCATGTGCAAGATTGCACTGTTCCAGTGAATGGATGCAGGAGAGCCACTTGTTCTCTGTGGTTTTCAGTTTGCAGAAACACATCATGCGCTCCTCTTCAAAGGAACAGGTCAGGTATTGGATTTCTCCTACCTCCACTCAAGTTAAGAGTTGATGCAAAACCACTATACATTAGCTTTTGGCAGCCTGTTTAATTTAATTTTCAACTACAGCTACAAAATGAGAACAACCGATGTTACTGCTCCTTAGTGTACTGTGCACTAACAGTGGAGCTGCAATAGGTTTCCAGCTTGGTTGGATAGGATGGGAGTCAGTAAGCATAATGTCCCCAATCATTAATATAAACAGCTTTAGTTCAGAAGGGCCTCCTAGTCTCCAATCTTTACTTTATTCATTGGAATGTCCTCCAAATCCCTAATTTCTACGGGAAAGCAGTAGTTTATGTGATAGTGTCTCAACAGCCAAGTACATTTTTTCTTCAGATGACTTGGCTGTAGCTCTTGAGTTCATGAGGTCACATCCTGCTTCTTTTCAGTCAATCAAACTGTGGACAGAGTACAGATCTGACTACAAGAACACTGACACCAGGGTTATAGTTTTCTGTTTTGTCACAACAGCTGGAAAGTACATGGATGTCATAGAGGTAAAATCCATCAGCACGATTCCCAACTGTCCCTGATTTTGAAGGACTGTCCAACCATCTGGCTTACCAATTCTATATTGCCCCAGGTGTCTAAAATCTTCTCCGAGGCAGAAAGTAAAAAGAAAGTAAAGCAAGTAGTAGTCATTGCTCACCATTTGCTGTGGCATTGCTCTGCCTGTGTTCTTGGTGGTCAGAGCACGCCAACATAAATGAGGACCAAGCTGTTGCAGCTCGCCAACAGCTTATTGTCATTTCCTCTAGGTCCTGTACCACAGGTACGTACTGGCCTCTTGCTCCTCTGACTGAAAGCTTTAATGGCTGCTCTCTTTCCAAATCCACACTCATCTTTTTTTTCTTGAAAGACTTTATTTAGGGTAAAACAAGAAAATAAAGAAAAATAATAGGCATCGTTCTCATACCCAGTTTTTCATTTAGGAGTAAGAAAACATAAAACAACCCCCCCCCAAAAAAACAACAAAAGAAAGAAATGAAAGGATAAGGGGAGGGGGGTTTCCACGGGCGAACTGCCATAGGCCATCCAGCATCCATTACAAAAAAGAGACTTTCAATATTATTTAATTTCATTCTCCCTGTCTATCCTTCTCTTTCGGCCTCTCTCCCTACATTGGAAGGAAAAAAATGTTTGCACTAAATTCCTAAATTTAAGGGCGGCTGCAAACTTAAAAATTGCTCTATTTTAGAAACCAAAGGAAAAACCAAATACGGACACGCTAAACCTACCTCATATGAAAAAATAAGGTTTTTGGTTCTATTTATTGGCCAAAATATGTTAAAGGGTATAACGTGGGGATCAGCATCAAGAATGGGTATCCACGTGCATAAAGGCTTCGTTCGCCATCAGTATTTCGAATGAGTATTGACGCCGGCCCAAACCACCCAGGCAATAGCCAAAGCAGGATGAAAACAAAACTGGGAATGACTTTATTTACAGTTTACAATTAAAGATAGAGGGAATGTACAGAATAAATTGGTAAAACACGCCACAGCATTTCCATATTGAAAAGCCTCCCAATAGACACACACACACACCTTGGTGAAACAAAGCCTGAGGAAGGTCAGAGAGATCTGGTTGAAGCCAGTTCTTGGGGGATGGGTGGAAGCAGGTCAAACAGTCTAATTGTTTACATACAGATTACACATAGGGAAGACAGCAAATTATATACCACACGATACTCTACCATAAATGCAAAAAGGGAATAATAACATAACACAGACATCAGGGAATAGGGCACAGAAAAAACACAAACACCCTGTACCTAGAACTGTAGATACAAGGTGACTAACATTGAAGAGGGCTGGGAAACACAAAACATCGAGACCGCATCTCCCAAATGTATCTCTATGTCCATGTACCCCAAGTCTAAAGTGATTACTGTTGCAAAGGGATACACTATTGAAAAACAGAGCTCCCTTTTTTGCCCTTAAATAATTAAATGCTGACGTCACTAGTGGCCGATCTGGTGACTGACAGATGGGGAAAACTTCCACTTCACCCAGTGTTTTCTGCCAGATCCGGGCAGGTGCGGCACTCCTCACATCCAGACCACTTTAAAACGATAAAGAGGTCAAGAGGAGTAGAATGTCCCTTTACACGCACTCTGTATATATTGCTCTATTTCTTTCAGTAAGAATCTATGTCCCTCCTATGCGGATGTGAATTAAGAAGTGCTGCAAGTGTGATTGCAAAAATTGTACAATAATGGGTGGTAAAGCTAATGGCAGTGATCAGATGGTGTGCTTGCATAGGATTTCAGCAAGTTGCTACCTTACTGCACAACTAATTCTAACTACCATAAATCACAACCCGAATTCCAGTATGCCATTTTACTAAACCACAGCCATAATTAAAAGGCTTTGGATTAGGATTTCTTGGTTAACATTATACTCTGTTCACAGATACAAATCAAATGTATTCCTCGGTAGTCTGGCTTTAGATTTATTTCGATAGTTCATTTTATTGCACTCCGTTCATTTAAAAAAAGCAGGGAGACTTGGCTTACAGGGGTCTGAATCTAAAACACAAATACAAAAAGGTGGGTCATGTGTGGTGCTAAAAATTTTCACCGTGGATCAGAATGGATTTTCCAAAGTCATTGCATGTTCCCATGGTGACAGATTCTACACATAGAAGAATATAGGGCATCTGTCCAGTCCTTATGGTTGACCCCTTCAACAATGAGAGAACGTCCCCTTAAATTCCATCCCTCCAATCCAGTGTGAGATTACTGTTAAGACTACGTAAACCCTTAAGAAGGATTAGTATCCATAGTGCTCAGACAAATCATATACAACTACAGAGCGATTACAACTGCAAAAAGATTTCAAGTCAGGTAGCTCTTGAGGAACATGAATAACTCAATAATGCAGGTTATGAACCTTAATTTTGTTTCCCTATAATTCACTTGGGTACCTGTAACGATTGTAATGTATAATTCTCACGAAACCCATCAGAGTCTGATATTCGATAGCATTCTGTATTTACCAGAACCATCGCTCCTGGATCAATGTACATTTAAACGTGATTTAAGGCCATTGATGCCACTGGCTAAGCACGACTAGAACAAAAGTTTACAGCATACTAATACCAGTACAACGATTTATAAAAAGGCATGTGTGCTCAGTTATAGCGATAATATACATATAAAATATATGAAAACTGTATGATTGGTCTGCTGGGAATGTCAGGAAATAATATTGATTTTAGATTGTCATTTTCCTCCCAAGATGTTAAGGGGGAAAAAATAAATATATAAAATAAATTAAAAATATATATATTTACAGTATATATATCTCATTTGTGTTGGAGCGCAAAAAAGTGAGATTAAAAGCCTCCACTGCAAATAATAAAGTTTATAGTTGCAGAGGACATTTACACATACCAGTAATTCAGAGAACCGCTTACAGAGCTCATGTGCTACATTTCCCATATGAAGCAAAGAACTCTGGGTAGGATATGCAAATGAAGTCCACAGCTTCTCACTTTTTTTTTTGCATCTAGGCGAGTTCTGTGTTACTACAGAGCCTTGTCCAATGCTATGCCATATTAAATGGCTTTTTTTTTTTTAGCAAAGGCCAAGTTAGGCAACCAGAAACAATCACTCCTAGGGGTAAAGCATCGATAGCAACCAGTAACATTCTATCTCCTGCTGATGAGGGAAATGAGCCCGAAACAGCTGTACAGGAGTCATTGTGTTATATAAACTTTATTATGTATATATAAAATTAGATATGAATCATTTCCCTTGATGGCATCTTTCTGCAATACTATAGGAGATTTATATAATGTACCCATACCTCGTAGCACCGTTTTCAGGTTTATCTTTGCTTCCCGATGGAGGTCCTCTACACACGGGGGTCTGGAAGACGGCAAGAACACATTCTCCTGTTGGTGCCAGGCTGCAGTGTAGTGGACTGTCCATTTACTCTCCTCATCTAGATTGGAAACAGCTGGAAGGTGAAAAAGAAACCCATTACTAAACAGTCACAGATTCTTAATCCATCCCTATAAACCAGTGATGGCCATCACTGGCACCACGTGAACAAAAAACAACAACCCAAAAAAATTAACAAAATCACTGGCACCACATGTCACAGAACTACATCCACCTGTCTACGGCAGGCTGTCCATCATGGGAGATGGAGTTCTGTAACATCTGGGAGTATGAAGGTCACCAGTCACAACTATAAACCATAACTGTAAGTCCCCTCATCGCTCCGTCACTATGGGCTATATGAAATGACGGTCGCCAAGCTTCAGATTATTATTGGCAAGACTGCCGAGGAGAACAATTCCCATCATGCTCAACCAGGCACTGGCAGGCCTATAGTGGCTGTACCAGTATATGCCGATGGTTTAATAGGAGTATCACATTATGCCTACAGAAAAAAAGCTGATAAGCGGAAATCTGGAGCAGCTGCCGTATTTTCCAAAGCATAACAGGCACATATGAGAATCAAATTGTGTCACTTGTCTGGCCATATGCATATGGCTCTCGGTCAAATTAATCAAGTGAATAAGTATCAACGATCACAGCAAAAGCACATTCCAGAGGGAGTTCGGTATCTCAAGGTTACAACCGCTACTTTCAGTGCAGTATGAGACTTCCATATGGCTGAGATGTGTGTAATTATAGCCTATAAGCAAGAATCGTGTATACTGCAACAGAGTACACTATTTTAAAATAACTACAGTTATGCTATGAAATATATATATATATACAGTATATACACACACACCACCTGTGAGAGTAGCACGCAAAGAACTTTTCGCCAATTAATTAAATAGAAAATATTTCCAGGTGTCACGATTGAGAAAACTATGTCCTGATGAAAAGTTTTCTAAACTGGAATGTTGAAACCTGGAAATATTTTTCTATTGAATCATTTGATGAAAGGTCCCCAGAGTGCTATGGTTACAGATGCTATAGAATTCACACAACGTACTCAAGCGAAAAAGTGTTCCTTTTCATATATATAATATTTATAGATTTTTAAATCTCAATTAAATGGCGTGCACTGAATAGGGGATTTTGTAATTATATATAAATATAATATATAAACACACACTCAAAGTTTCTCACATATAAAAAAATACACACACAAAAATCCTGATAAAATCTTAGTAGTCAAAATATCCATGGACAATACGAGATTTTTGTAAAATTGCGATAGACTGAATTCCAAGTCATCAAGTGCGTCTTTTGAATTTTATTTATTTTTTGACATATGGATATCTGGACCAAGCAATGAATCTGTGAGGCAACTTGTGTGTGTGTGTACACACACACACACACACACACACACACACACACACACACACACACATAAGGATGTGCTTCTCAACTAGAAAGACACCAGCTAATCGTCCATTCAAAACAAATCCTTTGAATAGAGGATAATGCTGTGGATAGAGGCACTGCTACTTGTGTTTATTATTATCCAGCATGTCATAAAAAATCCTCCATGAACTGAACATGTTCCTGCAATGGGCAGGGTGATTTTATTCGGCTTTTTTTCCACTCTTTACTATTGTAGCTCTAACAGTAACTGCAAATTTGCCCATTTGTCTGGCGAAAGCAAAAGCAAGACTTGCAGGAGTTAAAACGAATCTTTTAAATAACCTTTCCGTATCCTTGCCATTAGTGAAATAAGATCCAGACGGAGAATTCATCAGGGTGTAATGTGTTACTTGGTGAGTGCTAATGGCAAAGAAAAAAGTACTACAGAAAATCCACCAAACCAGAGACATTTCAAAAGTTTATTTAAGCTGTGTTGTATTTGAATTTCATTTTCATAACCGCAAACATTGTATCAACATCCCCCCTCAAGCTGATCACATATTTAAAAATATAAATTCTAAATAAACGCTCTGAGGACAAACTCTATTGCTGGGGAGTAAAACCTAATCAAGAGGAGTCCAAACCACCTCAGATGTGTCAGCAACGCACACGTCATAAGGTAAGGCTGGCTCAGCATCACAGGATATGCAGTTCTGACACACCTGTGTTGCCAAGGCTAGACATAAATGTCCCACGCTACAAGAGACTGAAGCAGTTCCAGCTTAAAAAATACACTATTTGGCCTGGCTTTCAGAGCAGCTCCAATGATTTAATGAGCGGCTTAGCAGTTTTTCTAATTTTAAGTGGGAAGATCTGTTAAACCTTAAGTGACCAGAGCCACTGATCTAGGATTAAAGCAGCAAGACAGAACTCTTTTTTTTTTTTTGAAAGGATTTTACCAGGAAGGATACATTGAGATTTCTCTAGTTTTCAAGTATGTCCTGGGTGGCGAGTATGTACTGTTAGGTGTCTTGCCCAAGGTCACTTACTGGAGAGGTGCTCGTCGGGATCGAACCGGTGTCTCCGCAGTCTCCACGGTTATAGAGCAGTGATGTTACAATGTATCCTGTGACCTTGCTAATGATAAAAAAATAACTGGAACCCTTTAGTAACACAATATATAGATCATGACACTCCTGAATAATATACCCATCTACATTGTACGTTCCCACAGAAATAAGCTCCTCTGTTTCATCTTTATCGGTTTGTCATAAGTGCAGTCTTCAGATATATTGTGCCGGTCTTTTTAACTGTACCGGTACGATAATGTATAGAATGTATAGGTAACATCACTGCTCTGCGTGGAGAGAGCCTGTGGAGACATGGGTTCGATCCCGACGAGCAACCTCTCCAGTAAGTGACCTTGGGCAAGACACCTAACGGTACATACTCGCCACCCAGGACATACTTGAAAACGAGAGAAATCTCAATGTATCCTTCCTGGTAAAATACTTAAATAAATAAAAATAAAATGTATGCATAGTATATAACACTATGTAATGTGTTGGTGGGTTATAAAGAATAATAAGATAGAAACATATACTGTGACTCAGCTACGGATACAATGTATACTGTGCCCCGTCTGCCAATACAATGCACGCTATGCCCTGTCTGCTGACACGTGATCCTTCAGATGCAATGGACACTGACCACCTAATCGATACAATGCATACTTTGAGCCTCCTTCTGACACAATGAATACGGTGATGTCCCCTTAGCAATAAAAAGTAAAAACAGCATATGCTGTTGCATGTGACCAAAATGACCTTTTCGTTTTGTATTTGACCCCCAAGCAAAAACACAGGTTGGCACAGGACAACAAATTGCCCAATCCCATCTATCAACCTGCCATCACACATGCTTGGCCTCCTACCAGTTCACCTTCCACACCCCCACATGTAGTTACCTGCAAAGGAAGTATGGAGCAGGCTTAATATTTCTAGACAATATACTCTATATTCTATAAAGGTCTATAAAGTGACCTGAATTATTTCCTTGGACAATTTCCTTAGACATATGATGTCAGGATTCGTCACATTTTTGCTGTAGGACTTAAGAGGCCCACCTCCTGTACTCAATTTCTAATATACAACCAGGGTTCGGACAACAACAGATAATCATAGCCTCCTTCCACAGTTATCCAGATTGCATTGCGATTGTGCCAGGGCTGTCACTATATCCCCGGAGGGACGTGTCAGGTGCAGACAGCAAGTGGCAATGAAGGGTAAATCGTTACCATATGGCGTAGATTACAGCAATTATATTTCAAAAGACGTGACTTTCATTACAAGTTCGTTTGAAGAGAAAAATTGTTCTGTTAGTAAACACCAAGCCTTAAGTAGTGAGCGCTCAACGAGAAGAATTCAGAGATGGCCTTCTGGAGTCCATTGCTAAAACCTGCTCAATGGTTTATGGCATTCTAAAAAGGTTTTCCTAGTTTGTAAAGCAGACAAAATTTGTTTGCGTGTTTGGGGAGAGGGGAAGTTCTTCAAAAAACACAGTGTTTTATTACTTTTCCCATTAACACAGGCTGTATATCACCAACAGAACTGATAAAAAAAAAATACAACCCTACCAAATAAAAAAAGCTACATGAATTGGTGCGAAACAAGGAATTATCTCCAGGTGTTTCTATAAAATTTCCATGGGAACAATAGAATGCATATAATTTTATAGACAATCTGGACATTAAGTATATGGAAGGTGAAGTCTGACATAAAACGCTATTTCACATTGTTTATACCATTACTATTTGTGCAGTTTGATCTTTTTTCATTCAGTCAATATACAGGATAAAGTATCTGTGACAATTTTAACTGTATGTTTTGCAACTCAAACACTTTAGTACATTCACATAAAAGTAAACTGTCAGATGTAAATCGTTTAATGATTTAGTTTGAAACAGAAATAATTCTCCAATGAAGGTGAAGTTTCAGAGTAGGTGTATACATAAGATCTTCAAGTCAGAGATTCAGGAATAGCTGCCTTTGCATTTGCATATTGCTTCTGCATAAACAGTAGGTTTTGGGGCATCCATAATTCTAGTGCAAATATGTGGTCAAGTCAAGACAACTTTGAAGGATAGGCATGAATTATCCAACAAAAAAAATGCAAAATGTAAGACAACATTTAAGTAAATGAACAAGACAGAGATGCACCTTCATGTACACAAACAGACACTATTTGTAGATTATTTTATATATCTAATAATCATAATGGTCCAATAAAATTGTGTCGCCACTTTCTGCACTGACATAAAACGAGCTTTCAAGGGTATCCACTTTCTTGTATTCTGACAAAAGGAGAGAATAAAGAGTGAACTCAAAAAAAGATTCATGTAAATTTGCCAATGTTTAATTCCTCATGTAGTCGTTTATCCTTCACAGAAATATTCCTGGGGTGAAAGGTTCTAAACTCTAGATGGTGTCTCCCATCTTGCACTATTTCACACTGGGTCAGCATTATAGGCACACAGGCAGAAATAACCTTGCAGGGTTAGTCAAAGAGATTTGAAAAGTCACCGCATGTTCGGTGACTTTTTGTTCTCTTAAAATTCTGTTCCTTTTGCCGATCCCATTTCGGTGACCCTGCGGTGTATTCAGCAAACATCACAGGGTCCCCGAATTGCAGGGAAAAACTGCCGCAAACCTGACGAAAACGAACCGCAAAACTCAGCGAATGCACGCCGAAAATCCGCAACAACATCTGGATTAACCTGCCGAATACCACGGAAAAACCGAGCAGGAGCCGATCACCCGCAGCGAAGCCTCCGGAGAAAGCAGAGACCGCAGAGAGAGGGCAGTGAATAAATTAGGAAAACAGTTTGTATGAATGTTTGAAAAGTGAAACGCTGTTTGCAAAGAAACTACTGAGCGAAAATGTCTGAAATTTACATATGAGGTCCAGAGAATGATAAAAAAAGAGGGTTGTTACAGAAAAAATAAGTAAACTTAAAAAAAAATAATAAAAAAAAATTTTGGCGCGGTATCCTATTATAAAAATAACATGAGTAAAACGCAAGCTCTCCCCATAAATATTGCTGCTTCATCCCTCAGCTTTATGCGTAGCAAGTACCCTTTTGATTGGCGTTCTACCTCTTTAAAATATCTGGGTATATCCCTCTCTAAATCGCGAGGAACCATCCTTAGGGAAAATTTTACGCCACTATTAACCTCTATAGAGACACAGCTCTCCAAATGGAGCACAAACGACTCCTCTTGGTTGGGCCGTATGGCGGCCATAAAGATGTGTATCTTACCCCAATTTTATATTATTTCAGGAATATCCCTGTTTTTATCCCAGCGCATTTATTGCTCTGGCTGCAAAAACTACTCCATGCACATATTTGGAAGGGGAAACCTCCTTCAGAAAAATGCTTAGAATATCCTAAAAAAAATCTATAAATAAAGAGACTCTTTACTGCAGAATTTTATAATGAACGGTTGATTAGATATGGAATTAAAACGGGAATATTTTTAACATTGAAGCCTATGGGATTCTCCTGAATAAATGTGCCGAATTAAACCACCGAATGGCAGGGCATTAGGGGAACCTTTCACTGCTGGTTTGTGTTCTCTGAATAGCCGAAGCAGTGCTTTTTCATGGGGATTTCACTGCCCTCGAACAGGCACCGTATGTTCAGGCAATTCGCCAGGATTTGGCAAATTGCCTGCTCTCTGGATAGCCGAATGGCCAAGAAAGGTAACCGAACGCTGATTTTCAGCGTTCGGTTACCTTTCTCAAGCAATTCGGATCTCTTTGAATTACCCTGTTGGTGTCAAATACAGAATACAACTGGCTCAAAAGTCTGCCTATCGTGGCAGTTTTTTGGCATGGTCATCTTTTCAATATCAATGCTAACATTTCACAATTTCTGTCTCTTATATAAGGATAGGGATAATATGAAGCCATTTATTATCACACAGTTGTTTAGCTCCTTTCTAATTTATAATAGAAACCACCAAATGAGTTTGGCAGCTCTCACGTGGATGCACTGAGCAGGCCTCTTCTACCTCCCTGCCTTTCTACGGGCAGCCCTTTTCCTGCCTTGCTCTTCTCCTTTACTCCAGATTCCCACCTACAGCCAGACCATTCTGCTACCATACCTGGATTTATATATTTACTATAATAAACTCCCATTTGGACCCTACTCCAGCGTCTGCCTTTGTGTCACCGCATTCTGGGCTCATACCTTCACCCCCTGGTACACCAAAACCTGACACTGTATTATAATCCACAGAATAGAAAAATAGATCTGTACGTGGCCTAATGCCTACATATAGGAAAATAAAGTAACACCTTGCATTTGTAATGTATATGGACTTTCATGCAATTATAACCATCTAAATCTTACCCCTGTACAGCAGTGAGTGACCCCAGAGCGCTCCCTATTTTCTACACTCCCCCTGTCTGTTGCAATGCAGCAGTAAAGTTTATTTAACCTTTTGTTGCATTGAGGCTGCTCCTTATACTGTTTTGTCCAGTGATTTCTAGAAATAGGAGTAATATCTCAGATATTTGCAGGAGGCACACTGATATTACATTAAAAGGGTATGCAAATTAAGTTGTAAATGACAATTTTAGTTTTTCAGTGCATTTCAATGCAAAAATTACTCATACACGTTTATGGTAATGAAAGATTTAAATGCAAAATGCATTCAGCCCTATGGTCGAAATCAAGATCGCCCAGTTCTGGATTACTCCAATGGCCATATAGATGTCATACTGGAGATACACAATCAATGAAATTAATTAGAAGATTGGGTTTGAGCGATCAACACGCCTTAACGAGAAGGTTTATAGAATTAAGATTTGTATTACAGTTTAAATGAGGACTCCATCTGGTAAGAAAAGAAAAGAGCTCTAATTACGTCAAGGAACAATAGCGCATGTGAGAAATGTAAGGTTTGCAGGATACAGATCAATGTTGTTTAACCAATGTCCAGACAGATAAAAACTGGAGACGACACAAACAGTCAATATGTAGGATTCTATGTAAATTAGTTTCCAAACCAAAAGCCTGATCAAAACAATACAGGCCATCTCTGTATTTAATTAAGTGTGTGTATATATATCATCAATAGTGCGACTTGTGACTTTTGTAGAAAATATAGATTTCTTCCCAGTTAGGGGTTGTCCCGTATAACTATAGTTAATACGGCTTTGCTCAAGCTTTTGTTCACCATAAAAGACCTTTATCATAAGAAATAACAACGTTCCCTTTAGAATGAGGTGATTAAAACCCATGTAGCAATGATATCCTAAAACTAGATATAAAAATAATTCACGATAAAAAAGAAAATTAAATCTCTTATTTACTAAAAGTAAATGGAGGCAAATCTAAAAATGAACATGTCAGAAAAGCGGAGTTGGAAACTATTTTTACTTTGTTATGAAAAGGTTTTTGATTAAAATTAACATTTACTTTTAACTCTGCAAGATCCACTGCACACTTTGTGATGACTGGGACTGAATTCATTGAGCACAATTCTACAAGTGGTAAACATCAGGAGCTTACCCCTGTTGCCATGGTGACTGCGCTACATGTAGCATTATGCCATGCTACCCCACTACTCCCCCTACATCAGCCACATAAAACATTCGCAGCCACGCCAAAAGCAGCACTGACAAACATACATGAGAGAAAAAAACTGACAGAGGGGTTTGTCTCCATCGCTTTCAGTGTTTCCAGGAGGAGAACAAAAGGTGACAATGAGTATTCAAACCACAAAAAAAATTACAAAACCACATGAAAGAAAGGTTTCCTTGGGAAAATCAACAAATCAAACAAGGGACATTAGGAATAGACATCACATGGAAGAAAACTCAAATAAAACAAAGTCCATCAAGAACTGTGCCGTACAAACACCGCCAGTTATTTATGAAGACTTTGGCAGTAAGCTTTGGACATACCACTCACCAAGGTTCAAACCACCTTAGATAGGAACTGCACCAAGTCTACAGGTGACTTCACATCACCAGGGTTAGACAATAAAACCCAAATTAAGCATGCATACATTTCAAAAGGCTATAGCTACAATGCTTACCCTTCTTCTTGAATAGACTGATTAAGGACTTCAGCTTTGTATTTATAAACACCACCATGTCTACAACCTCTAAAGAACTCTTTAGAAGCCCATAAGATAAGGTCCAGGGGTGTCTCGGTCTCAATCCTCCCACTCTGTTAGTTATGATACTTGTGTACGCCGGAGGAACAGTGGGAACGTAGAAAGCCGTTCGAAGTCTTGTCTCTTAAGATCCCTCATGCAAAGTTAGAGCAGACGCACATTGGAATCTCTATAGGTGGAAAAGGTGGAGAACAATGTCCTTAAAGCAAAAGGAAGCCTTTCCGCCTGGTTCTTGTTCATGTAAGTGTTGGTCCTCTTCTGTTGGTGCTCCAGAGGGTCACCATCCTTCTCAAGTCGCACTCCAGTCTCTTGGAAGAAGAGATCTGCTCCTGCCTGATCTGCTTCTGTGTGAGCTCAGCTCCCAGCCCACTCCCAAAGCCTCAGAACAGAGTTTAGGAATCTGAATGGAGCTGAATTGTCCTTACCTATTGTTATTGAAATTCTCCCCCTCCTCCTCCTCCGCCTTCTCCCTCATTCCACACTGAGAGCATTCATGAGCATCACTCCAGTCAGAGAGCCTGATGAAGGCTTTCTACCTGCATTTGTTTATTTCGGTCGATTTTTGCATTTTGTGAGTTCTATGGAAATACCTTCTGCTCTCTAAAGCCCCACGTCTATTAAAGACATAGCAGGATCTCCACAACTCGTTTTGTCCAACAGATAAAAGTATATAGACTTTAAATACTAGTCTGACAGGTTCAAAAACCGTGTGCAATACATTTATTTGCTCATATAGAAAGTATTTTAGCTGAATTTTAGCAGCGGGTTAGGTGGGTCTGGTTCTGTTCTGAGGGATGACCATGGTAGTCCATCGATAACCTGGGAGGGTGCGATAAAGTGAATGACTGGAAACCTGATTATGCAACATGTTATCCTTAATCAAGGATTTGGAAACATTCTCCAATTACCCTGTATTATCAAATTATAGAACATCTTAAGAAAAAACCCTCTTCATATATTTTAATTTACTTTGGTTCATAAAAAGTCCATTATGTTCAGTCTCATCACTGCTGGGTATTCATCTTTATGCTGACTCCTAAGAAAGTATGATGTTGGCCACAGTGAATTTCTGCAGTTAATAGGTTTTTACTGAATGACTTCCCAGACAATATGTAACAAAAGGAGCCGATACCCAAGGTCTGAGAATGATGGAACATAGGGCACTTACTGCATAGCTCTGCATTGTATGGGGGGGCACTATGACTCTATTCACCAGGGCTGGCTACTAATGTATCCTCTGAAAAGTGACAGATACAGGACAAAAAAAAAGTGCTAGAAGAGAAAAAGATATAAATGTGTGTATCAAATGCAGAGAAGATGCACTTCATGTTTTCAAGGCATATAAACAACTTAAAGAAGTTAAAAATTGTATTGACAGTTACATTTACAAGTATTTATAAAGTGTTAACTTTTGTAGCGCTGTACAATGGGAGAGACAGACTAACAAATATACATAGAATTAAACACACAGAACATTAGGAGAGAGGACCCTGCTCCAGCTTACAATCTAAGAGGAGAGGGGTGGCATGCTAGGTGAGGGGAAATAGAGAACCTGAAGTAGCCGGGTAGCATGTCGGCTGTGTGGGAAGATGGAGTAAGAATGTACAGCGGGGAATCATGGACTGAGACGTTTTATTGCTGTTGAGCTCTGTGATACAGTTACAGGTATTTATGAAACGCTAACAAGTTCTGTAGTGCTGTACAATGGGAGAGACAGAATAACAAATCTACATACAGGTTAAACACACAGAACAGTAGGAGATAGATTGTAAGCTCTCAAGCTGGGTCCTAAGAGGAGAGGGGTGACACACTGAGGTGAGGGTAAGTGGCAGAGTATGTGACGTAGTGGGTGCAAGAAATGTACAGCAGGGGATTATGGAGCTAGCCGATAGGCTTCTCTAAAGTAATGTGTTTTCGTAGACATCTTGAGGACTGGAGAGATGAGGAGAGTTTAATGTTGCAGGGGAGGGAGTTCCATAGAAAGAGGGCAGCTCGGGAGAAGTCTTGAAGGTGGGAGTCGGGGGTGCGGGTACGTGAAGCTGATCGCATCAGATCATTGGCGAGCGAAGTGGTTGGGATGGGATGAACCACCAAATAAGGGAGAAGATGTGAGTAGGGGTGAGGTTATGGAGAGCTTTGTAAGTGAGCAGCAGTATTTTGAATTGGATTCTAAAAAGGAAACCGGGAGCCTGTGTAGAGATTGACATTTTGGCTCCATCTTGGTGAAGGTCATGAAGGAGATGAAATGTTGAACCTATTTTTCACTGCTTTAATAACACCCCGCCTCCCCCTTCTCTACATTTGATATAAGCCATGCCACAAGGATTTATAGCACTGAGGCATACAGGAAGCCGTTACACAGACTTTATCGAGTGTCCTGCTTCAGATAATACACACACACACACACACCGTACATACACATTATTGTTATTAAAGATATACTCTCCTATGAAGCACTGTTACTTCTTTTAAATAACTTCTCTTAAAGCTTAAGACTTGTGATAACTTTTGATTCGAGCCGCCTGCTTATCCCATACTTCCTCCTCCAGAGATTTTTGGGAGGTGTAGCCAAACACAACAGTTTCATTTATTAGAAAAGATGACTAGAAGCTATGCCCGAGCAGATAAACATTGCAATCAAAGCTCCATTAATATTATGGTAGATGGATTTATGTGGTCGCTACTTCAGCTTGTCATCACCAGGGCCTTTAAGGGAATGTGACGACTCAACCTATCCAACAAAGCAATATTATTTAGATTTCTCCAAGGACAAGAGAGTCAGTCATTACAAATACATAAAAGATGTATAGATTTTTTTTAATATTGAATACTAGGTTAACGATGATGGCGCTTTCCACTCAAGGATGCGCTGAATTGCCCTACTTCTTTTTGCATAGTGTAACTAGCCTTCCCATAGCTAAAAAAATAGCATTTTAAGCCACCTGCTCCAAAATCCATTGCTTTGTTCTATAGCATTTTAATAATCATTAAATCTTGTAACAAGCCCTGGAAAATACAATTTTATAATAATAATGCATATACCAACACCAAGAGAAAATGGAACATTGTAGAGAACGAAGAGTAATGGATGAGACTGTATGTATGATGCTGCGATTGCCTGGTAAGCATCGATTGTCTCTGATACAAGCCGGCTTCCACCCATCACCCACCCTCTTCTATAGACATATTTCCAGTTGACCTGTTCAGTGGGGCCATCTGGGGCCGATATTCCCACATGCTGGATTTCTATTACATGCCTGAAAATTAACCCATCCTTTAAACCCAGCAACACTCCACAAAATCCACACCAACCAATGGTTCCCCTCTCCTAATTTCTAAACCTGCTATTTGTGATGAACAGGACGACCACATGACAATGCAATCAGGAAGCCCACATCTCTAAATGTCATCATTTACCCATATATTTACACCTGCTGCAAGTTCCTTGTGTGTGGCTGTGTAATATTGTAGATAATGCTTTACCATTGTTATCACACACATTGTGCAGACAAGGAACATTTATTTAGAACATTAACTAGAGCATGGCTTGACAAATACAGGGCCAGGTAGTCCCTGGCCACTACAGGTTTACCTCAAACTACTAGATTTCTACATTATTCTCTACATATTTCAAGGGGAAAAAAAAAATTCAGTGTAGCTCACACTTACATTTTGTGATGAATCATGGCCTGAACTGGAATTTAATATCTTTTTAAATAACAGGCAACATAAAATGATTTATATTGTGATAAAGGATAAGGTGAAGGGCATGATCTGGGATGAGGTGTATATTCCCCCTGTGGTTTTAAGGGAGGGTTGGGATATCCAAACCAAGGAGGCAATGTGTTCTTTTTTTTCTTCTGCTGCCTGCAGGTTTCTCCCACCTGCTGGTAATCAGGGTATTAAAGGTTTCCAGCATGGGGGAAACACAGTGAGAGAGCAAGGTGAGCTCTGAGGCTGGAAGCCTGTAAAAGCACAGACAGGTACTGTGCAGAAAACCAAGCAAGGTTGTCATTTTGTTAGCCTACCACAAACTAGAGAGACCCCTTTATTTTGAGTTAGAGCTTGGACAATCCAGGTTTTTATTTTCTGTCATATTTTAATTGCTAAGGCTAGGGTCAGACTGAGGCAGTGCGAACGCGCGTGCAGGCGCACTTAATCACGGCCGCACTAGCAGCAGATGCCGGGCAATGACGGCCAATATACGAAGTACGGTCGCACAAAAGTCCGGCTGCGCAACGCAAGTGGGAAATGAACGCATTTTTTCGAGAACGTGAAACCGCAGGTACTGACGTACAGAGTGCGCTGCGTCTGCTAGCGGTGTGTGTGTGTGATTAGGAGACGTCAGACGCTGCTAATGTCCGGCCAACATAACGTCCAGACGCAAAAAGAGTTTTATTGATGATCCGTACAAAATCACGGACGAAAATGCGCATAGTATGACCACTATCACGTATTCGGTGAAAAAATGCGTCCATTCGTTCGAACGCACTTTTTCACAGACAACATAAAAATGCGTTCGTCTGACCCTAGCCTAAATGCTGCTTCAATAAACCATGCAATTCATGAAGAGATGAGTGATGATTGCCCTATGACGGTGCTGGCTCACATACATACACACAATGCTTTTACTTAAAAAGAATCTTCTTTACCCATGCTATGAGAGAGCTACAGGGTTATTCAGAGACAGGTGAAAACCAGGAGAAAGGCAGGAGAGGAGAACAATCTAGACCAAATAGTCAATTTGGAAAGTGAGATAAAGGAGAATTTTTCTGGTTTGGCTATTTTGACCTAGAATTTTCACTTCTCCAGTCATTCTCCTGGTTTTCACCTCTCTCTGAATAACCCTGATAGTCATAGAGCAGACAAGATGAAAACGCCTTTCCAGAATTATCCAAGTGAAGAGGGACAGGGAAGCTACTTTTTTGTCATATTCACTGAAAAGGTTTGTGGGAAATCACAACGACCTACAAATAATGATTGTATGGATTACAAATGAGATCCTAAATATGAGCTTTAAATAATCTATGAATCATGTTAAAATATTAGGATAGAAAAAGCTTATTGGAAGAAACCCAAATCTTAATACAGGTTCTCCGCATTCAAATATCGTGTAGCTCCAAATATGAGAAGAAAGGCAGATACACCCGCAATGCATTGATTTATACAGTGAACGCCGTGATACCTAATTTAGATGCTGCATCATTAGATCAGTGCTTTTCTGTAATGAGAAGGTCTTCAAGTCACATGCCCCCTTATTACCAATATCAGAGATTCACTCTTATGACCCCTGTGTTTGACTTGTGGTTCTTCCCAGGCTTCTGATGAGTGACAGGTCACTGATGCTACAGTGACATGGAGATCAGATAAGAGTGCAAAGCATTCCTTATCAGAGAGCCCACACACTACACTGTCACTTTACAAGGTTATCTCCTTCCATGAGAAGCTGCAGATGCTGAGCATGGCCAGCCACTCATCCATCACAAATCAAAAACTACTCAAGATTTGATCTTGCAGGTTGCATGGCAAATGATACTTTGTATTTGATTTTTAACACTATTAAATGGCTTTTAAAACCTATGTATGCTATACCTCGCACTTGCAGCCTTTCCCCTGGTTTCCCTTCCTTTAAACCTCTCTCAAGACAGTCCTATTTAGGGAAGCCTACCAACTGACTCACTGACACAACCAGTCCATCACTCTCACCATGCCGTCCTCTCCTCCTGGTTCCACCCCCAACCATTCTAGATTGTAAATTCCCATGGGAATAGGGCCTTCGCTTCCTCCTGTACTGGTTTGTCAAATTGTTGTTCAACGTACTGTAACCCTGTCTATATTGTGCCCATTGAACAGAGCTACAGAATATGTTGGTGCTTCATAAATGAAGAAGAAGAATGTAGGGTATGCCATCTGTATAACCTACTTAATGATTTTATCAAATGTAGTAACATTAACAAATACAATATGTGACCCATGCAAAAACATGTGTTTATTAGAAGTACAGATGAAAGAGTCTCACCCAATAAACACTTTCCATCAGTGTTACACAATCACTGAAATTCTCCCATCAGAAAGTAGTTGGTACATCTCTGGTAATCCAGGTTCTTGCATTGAAATTAAAAGGTATCATGAGCATACAGCTGTATGCGGACTTGCAGACAGAACCAGATTAGGCAAGACAGTCAAAATACCAGGCACATAAAAAGGTATTACAAAGTCTGTCTAGAAACCCTCTGCATATGAGCAGTTCTGACAGGCTGCAGGAGAATAGTGCCGGTCTATGCCATTACTAAACTTCTCCTAAATCAAAAAATGAAATACCAGTCTGGATCTGATCGAAACCCAGCAATGCTGCTGAAAATCAGTGCACCGGCAATTGCAAAACCTGTCGCATCTATAATCACTCAATCACTGGCGACTGGATACATACCCAAACTCTGGAAGACTGCGAGAGTGGTACCCATCCATAAAAGTGGAGACAAGACTTTGGTATCCAACTACCTCCCAATATCATTGCATCCTAGAATGTCAAAATTTCTGGAAAAATGTGTCTACACTCAATTACGTGATTATTATCAGTATTGGAACTATTTAACCCCAGATCAATCAGGCTTTCGTCCAAATCATTCAACTACAACTGCCCTTTTAAAAGTTTGTACTGATATCCAAGCGGGCATGGAACAAGGAAACCTAATTCCTAAATGATCTCAAACAGCTCCCATGGTACAGACTAAACCTAATCCCAGACCTGGACTGTGCAATTGAATACTTTCAAGCCGAGCTCCTGAAAGTCTGGAACACCCATACCCCACTGCGCAAAGTGCGAGTAAAAGGGGCCCATCTCCCCTGGGTTACAGCTGACCTCACGCACATGTACCAGCTTAGAGACTCCCTGTGGTCAAAGTTCAAGAGTACTGGATCCATGAACGATCACTGTGAATACCGAAAATGCCGGAATGATTGCACAAAAGAAACAAAAATGGCTAAAGCCCGATACTTCAATGAAAATTTAAACAATAACATATCAAACCCCAGAAATTTTTGGAAAATCATAAGTAACATACAAGCACCCCCCCAGCCACTCCCAACCAGCTGCTTTAAAAGTAAACAACCAAACTGTAAAACACCCCCTAGATGTAGCAAATGCTTTTAATAATTATTTTGTTGGATGCGCCACCGCCCTGATTGCTAAACTAGGAAATGACACGCAATCAGAAAGGCCGCACACAGGTCAGGACCCACCAACAGTGCAAAGACCCCGTAACGCAGAGAAATTCAGTTTTAGGCCAGTGCCTGTCAGTGCCATCACTAAACTTCTCCGTAACCAAAAAATGAAATACCAGTCTGAACCTGATCAAATCCCAGCAATGCTGCTGAAAATCAGTGCACCAGCAATTGCAAAACCTGTCGCAACCCTGATTAATGAATCACTGGCGACTGGATACATACCCAAACTCTGGAAGACTGCAAGGGTGGTACCTATCCATAAAAGTGGAGACAATACTTTGGTATCCAACTACCGCCCAATATCACTGCTCCCTGTAATGTCAAAAATTCGGGAAAAATGTGTCTACACTCAATTACGTGATTATTATCAGAACTATTTAACCCCAGATCAATCAGGCTTTCGTCCAAACCATTCAACTACAACTGCCCTTTTAAAAGTTTGTAATGATATCCAAGCTGGCATGGAACAAGGAAATCTAACTGGAGCCATCTTCCTTGATTTTGCCAAGGCTTTTGACAAAGTAGACCATGGCATCCTATTACAAAAACTTAAGAACTCTGGTATTGGTGATAGTACATTAACCTGGTTCCAAATATATGTGTCTGATAGGTCTCAATTTGTGTCCATTTCTGACAGCACTTCCCTCCCCCTCCCAGTCACGTGCGGTGTACCCCAAGGCTCGATACTTGGCCCCCTGCTATTCATAATAGTCATAAACGATCTGCCCAATGTCTGCAAAGCTTCTACTGTACACATGTACGCAGATGACACTGTAATCTATACCAGCAAACCAAATCTCCCACAGCTGGAGGCAGTGCTGCAAGAACAATTCACAGGGGTAGAAAAGTGGATCGCAAATAACAAACTTTTTCTAAATACTGACAAAACTGTTACAATGCTCTTTGGAACCGCACCTAAACTACACAAATTGCAAACACCCCATCTATGTGTTGGGACAAAATCAAATGGCACGCTGACCACAGTCACTTCTCTCAAATACCTAGGTATGTGGTTAGACCTAAATCTATCTTTTGGCCCCCACATCGAAAAACTCTCATCTAAACTCTACCCCAAACTAGGTGCCCTGTACAGAAACAAATCCTGCCTGAGCCCCGCGGTAAGAAAGCAGATTGTACAACAAATGCTTATGCCAGCCATTGAATACGGAGTTGTAGTGTATGCAGCCGCCCCGCAAACACACCTCCAGAAACTTACTACATTGTACAACTCATTCTGTCGCTTTGTGCTACAATGTAACTACATGACACACCATTGTGACATGTTAAAAGAACTAAACTGGCCATCACTGGACTCTAGACGCACCCTTCACCTTTCCAACCTGGTGTTTAAGAGCCTTTCCTGTGAAGCTACCACCCTATCTGAATATGCTGCTTCCCCCGGCAGTTCCCTCATCCTATAACCTCAGATCCAGGACCAGCACCTTACTTGCAATACAAAGAAAATGGCTCGATCCTCATTTTACTACAGAGCACCGCAAATATGGAATAACCTCCCAGACTCCATCAAATCTTCCCCCAGTCTAAAGTCCCTTAAGACTTCCCTATTAACATACCTCAATACGAAATGCACCTGTAAACATGTAACATAATGACTTTATTTGCTCCATATTTATTTTTCTGTTAATCTGTATATTTGGTCTTGTGTTAATATCTTGCATTTTACTATTTTTTTTGTATTTCTGTAACCACTCAATGTTCTCGAACCCAGGACATACTTGAAAACGAGAGAAATCTCAATGTATCCTTCCTGGTAAAATCCTTTTATAAATAAATAAATAAATAAATAAATAATTGGAGCCATCTTCCTCGATTTTGCCAAGGTCTTTGACACAGTAGACCATGGCATCATATTACAAAAACTTAAAAACTCTGGTATTGGTGATCGCACGCTAACCTGTTTTCAAATCATATGTATCCGATCGATCGCAAGATGTGTCCATTTCTAACAGCTCCTCCCTCCCCTCCCAGTCACATGCGGTGTACCCCAAGGCTCGATAGTCTGCCCCCTGCTATTCACGATATTCATAAATGATCTGCCCAACGTCTGCAAAGCCTCAACTGTACACATGTACGCAGATGACACTGTAATCTATACCAGCAAACCAAATCTCCTGCAGCTGGAGGCTGTGCTGCAAGAACAATTCACAGAGGTAGAAAAGTGGATCAGATATAACAAACTTTTTCTAAATACTGACTAAACTGTTACAATGCTCTTTGGTACAGCACCTAAACTACACAAATTGCAATCGCCCCATCTAGGTGTCAGGACAAGATCAAATGACATGTTGACCACAGTCACTTCTCTCAAATATCTAGGTATGTGGTTAGACCCAAATCTATCCTTTGGCCCCCACATCGAAAAACACATCTAAACTTTACCCTAAACTAGGTGCCCTGTACAGAAACAAATCCTGTCTGAGCCCCGCGGTAAGAAAGCAGATTGTACAACAAATGCTTATGCTGGCTTTTGAATATGGAGATGTAGTGTATGCAGCCGCCCTGCAAACACACCTTCATAAACTTACTACATTGTTTAACTCATTCTGCCGCTTTGTGCTACAATGTAACTACATGGCCCACCACTGTGACTGACCTGTTAAAAGAACTAAACTGGCCATCGCTGAAATATAGACGCACTCTTCACCTTTCCAACCTGGTGTTTAAGAAATTTTCTGGGAAGTGGCTCGATCCTCATTTTCCTACGGAGCACCACAATTATGGAATAACCTCCCAGGCGCCATCAAATCTTCCCCCAGTCTAAAGTCACTTAATAGCTCCCTGTAAACATGTAACAGTGAATATATTTATTTTCTGTTAATCTGTATATTTGTGCAAATTTTTAAATATTTTGCATTTTATTACTTTGTATTTCTGTAACAATTTAATGTTGCTGAACCCAGGACATACTTGAAAACAAGAGAAATCTCAATGTATCCTTCCTGGTAAAATCCTTTATAAATAAATAAATAGGGCCACTACGATTATCATTAATGTGCTTTTCACTTGAAATACAGAACAATTGCACAATATTCCATATTCAAATTCATGCAAAGGAATCTCAGAACATTTATCTAAACATGTTGTATGCTCTACAGGTCAGTGATCCTGTATCTGGAGGGTCCCTTAAGGCCTGTGTCAGACGAACGCAGTGATCACGTCCGTGTTGCCGCACAGTTTAATGTCCGTCGTAGCATAGAATCATGATCAATAGAGACCCACACACAAAGTACGTGTGCACTGAACTGCGCACGCACAATGCACATGGGAAACGAACGCAAGTTAGGCAAGAACGTGAAACCGCTACCACGGATGCGCAGAGTGCGCCACGTCCGCGTAGCGTTCTGTGTGAGTGATGAGATGTCAGACGCAGCGCATTTGCGATGTCCAACACCTTGACGCACAAAATGGCTTTTCATATTCTTTTCAAATTTTTATCATTTTTCATATTAATTTTGTTTCCCATAATTCCCCTTTTTTTTCTACATCCGTCAACAAAAATGGACCGTGTGGGGTCTTTAGTATCTTTCATCAGTAAGTCTGCCCTTTATGCACGCACGCAGAGTGCGCTCAGACTGCGTTCGTCTGACATTAGCCTAAAACTGTAAGCCTCAAATTCCCCCCTACTTACTGGAATATAAAAAGGAGCCATTTATTAAAATATAAATTAAGGCAAGTACATACATTTGGATTACAATAGATTGAATCACCTTCAAATGACCAGTGCCGACTCCTTGTTTTCTTCTAATTTAAATAAACAACTAAGCTACCTTTTAACTTTGTTTATCATTTTTTTCCTGCATATTAAGTTAGTGTCCTGCTCACATATCCTTTGAAAGGTAAAAAAAACACATTGCCCTCCACCCCGCTTTCCTGTGGTCCCTAATTAAACCCTTCAGGTGATTGTAAATTTGGGAGGGACATGGATTTCCTAATTTGCCATGACAGGAAAGCCTTCTTCCTACTGTGTTCTTCATTCAGACTGCTCCAGGGCCCAAGTGATTCAAATAACATGACCATACTCTGCCTTACACCTGTGGTCACCTGCGGTGCAGGAGACTTACCACCATCATTAAACAGACTTTTGATCCTGTTCCATACATTAATGCTCTATATAAAACACAACTAATGGAACCAGACCTTTTAATAAGGGCTGTAATTTGAGGGTACATGCTTTGGGCATTAGGGTAATACCAAAAATACTTGGAGTGGGCGAGTTTAGTAGGTATATCGTATGGAGAGAGAAAAAAAAAAATCAAGCATTTTATATACAAAAAGTAACATTTAGCATAGTTAAGGCTAGGGTCAGACGAGCGTGATTTCTACGGACTGTACGTCCGTGCACACGGACGTACGTTAGTACGGAAGACACAGTAATGGCCACACAGCCCGTTTATTCACTGACGTATATATTTTGACGGATGTAGGAGGAAAAATAAATTAAAAAGCAAAACCATTTTGTCCGTGCAAAATGCTGGACGTATAAATGCAGTCCGTCTGACCACGTTCCATCACTCACACACAAAGCTATGCGGACGTTGCGGACGCAGCGCACTTTGTGCAGCCGTTCTAGGGGTTGTACGTTCTTGCCTGCCTTGCGTCCGTTTGCCGCGGCCGTTGTGCGTCCGCAGTTCAGTGCGGATGTACTTTGTGTAACAGGCTCCAATGGACTTTCTTTCATGCTATCACGGACGTACTTTTAGGCGCAATCACAGACGTGAACACTACGCTCGTCTGACCCCAGCCTAACCTGGAACGCATTGTGTTTGGCTCTCCTTTTCAAATGGCCTGGGTTGTATATAGAACTGATGCCAAAATTACTGGTTCTCTGTTCAAGCATGCAGAGTTTACTTTGCCGAATGTAAAAAGAACTTGCTTCCCTGAGCTTTCAACAGATGCTACAGGTGACATATCTCACCACATGGAGAAAAAGAAGAGACAGTGGATTTAGACATATGCAGTATATTGAAACATTGACACATACGCATCCATACCAAACTACAGGCTGTTTTGCAACCCTGGTGTAAACATGACCAAATGTCGTGCCGGCTTCCGGTATCGGTAGAAGTATCAGGGGCATTTGAATGAGTACAAGTACTCGTGCAAACGCCAGTATCGTTGCATCCCTAAACATAGTAATGAAATAATGAATCTGCAGAGTCTGCTGGAAAAAAAAAGGATATATCTGGGTCCTATAATAAAACAAGACTTCTAATTGCTGAGCTGTGTGCGGAGCTCATTGACAGTTTTTGCTCATCATGTTTAAAAGCGATTTGAAGTCATGTTTTTTGTACAACCCAGGCAAATTATATATCCTGTTTTACGGCAGACGCGGCAGATTCAGAATACATCATTATTATATGTATACGTCATATCGTGCCAGAATGATAAAAAAAAGTTAAAAAATGTGAATTCCCATTAAAATTTCAATCCTTTACAACGTGTAAAGTAATTTTTTCACATTTTATCATCCGAGCCTTATTGTTATATATTCTATGGGGTACACTTGTAAAAATAAAAAAAAATAAAAAATAGAAATGGGAACTCATTACTGTATTTTTCAGAGAAATTATGCAATTTTAGCTACAAAAAGAAATTTTTCTTTTGTGCAGTACTATTCACATTATTACTGAAAAGTGACAATAGTGCTGCACTAAAGTAAAGAAAACACTTTTTTTTACTTTTTATTTACTGGTAACCTGGTCCTGGCCTTTCCAATGATACCAAATATGACCTTCTAGCTGCCACGGATCAGGAGATACAGGGGTCCTATTTCCATCACTGGGATTTCCATAGACAATCCCAGGTCAGCTAGTGGTTACCTCACTAACCGACATCATCGCACCATACGCAATGATGCAAATTTATGAGGGGAGACCCGGAGGCGAGCCTGACATGCAATATGGCGGCCTCCAACCAGAAATGGGTCGCAATCTGGCATCGATTGGTGGCGGAGGGTCAGACTGACATTTCCAGCGATGCCTCTCTTGACTTTGTACCCCCCCCCCGACAAAGGGGAGATCGAGGCAGTGGCGTAGCGTGGGTTGTCGGCGCCCTGGGCAAGGCAAGAATTGTGTGCCCCCCCAACCTGTGGACATGGTAACACACCCTGATTCCCTTCCACCAGTTGAGTATTGACCCCCGTTACCCCACAAGCACATGTATTGTATATTAACAAAATACTGATATAATAAAAACATGAAACACACATGCCCCACGCTATGCCACTGCTACCAGTCACCCTGTCCCAGTATACCCTAGCATAGTTCCACTCTCACACTATACCCAGTCTCTCTCCCAGTACCCCAGTCACGCTTTCTCTCTCCCAGTACCCCAGTCACTCTTTCTCTCTCCCAGTACCCCAGTCACTCTTTCTCTCTCCCAGTACCCCAGTCACTCTTTCTCTCTCCCAGTACCCCAGTCACTCTTTCTCTCTCCCAGTACCCCAGTCACTCTTTCTCTCTCCCAGTACCCCAGTCACTCTTTCTCTCTCCCAGTACCCCAGTCACTTTCTCTCTCCCAGTACCCCAGTCACTCCTCTCTCCCAGTACCCCAGTCACTCCTCTCTCCCAGTACACCCACTCTTTCTCTCTCCCAGTACCCAGTCACTCTTTCTCTCTCCCAGTACCCACAGTCATTTTCCCCCAGTACCCCCTCACTGTGTGGTGGTCACGCTGCTCTGGTGTCATACAGTGTTGCCTACATGTGTGGAGCTGCTGGTGGCCCAGGGGGAGCTGTCCAGGGGACTTAGTGGGGACCGGATTTTAAATGTGCTGCAGGGCAGGCGCATCCCTCCCGCCTTCCTGTTCAGCGACTGCAGGGCTGCCAGTGGCGGGGGGCTGGCACAGGGCTTCAAGGGGGGCTAACAAACGTGGTACAGGGAGTTCAGTCTAATAATGCTGCGTTGCTTCACGTGTCTCAGGTCAACATTAAGGAGGAGTCAGGACAGAACCAGAATTTTCTGTCCTGGTCCTCCCTTCCAGAGGCTGAGTGCTAAGTCACCGCCGGTGCCACAAAACAGGTGGATACCCATGCAAGGGCCTCTCACGGACACCAGTGTCTGTGAGCGGACACCTTGCCGATCCCTGCTGTAAAATATATTAGTGGTTAAAACGTCTTTTGAAATTTTGCGCCCCTAAGAAAACTGCGCCCGGGGCGACCGCCCCCAAGGCCCCCCCCATGCTACGCCACTGGATAGAGGGGTCCATAAGACCCCCCTTTGGCACTACCCCTGCTCTGGCGGGGGGGCCAGAAACTGACATCACACCCGGTGTGATGAAGTCAGTGCGCCGGGAGGGGTATGAATACACAGAACTGACTTCAAGGAAGTCAGATCTTCATGGGACCCCGGATGGAGGGATGAGTATTGGGTGGGAGGGGGCTTGAATGAGAGGATGTACTACGTACGTCCTTTGCACTCATGTGCACATGCTGAGCACAAACCTGTCAACAAGAGTTAGCACAAAGGGATAAAATGGTTCAGCAGTGAAAGGGGTTAATTAAAGTCTATGGCATTCGTAGGTTTACAACTGCTCGGGTTATATTTACACCAGGACGGAATACAACCCAACGTATATAATGTAAAATGGTTCTCAAATGTAGCCTACAACCAAAAGGCCTCTATCCTTTATATAATCTTCAGTGATCTCTGAACACATTACTTTAAAGAAACTTTGGACTGGATTTCATTTCATATAAAGCAAATTATCTGTTACAGAATGAGTTAAACAAAAGATTATTTTATCAAATATTTCTGTAAATCATCCAAATTCAGTCTCATAAATACGTGTCCATATTTATATTTATTCCTGATGGCATATAATTGTATAATCCACACCGTTACACAGTTTATGATTTACATTGGTGTAGGTTTTGGATGCTGCTGGGATTTACATAATCCTGTCCTTGCCCTTGCCTATATGAATTGATTAAACACAAGCGAGAACAAACTCATCGGTGAAACCAACAGCTCTGTGTCCCAATCTGATGCAGCTTAATTAGCACAGGCTAATTACACGTCCTCTGAAATGTCAGAGTAAATATATTTATGGATCTCGAATGATACAGCCATTGCAGACGTGTCAACTAATTAAATGACCAGTTAACGCCTCATAATCTGAAATTCAGGAATTGGGGTCTGTGTGAGTATTTTCACACGTGGCTATGATGGTCACAGGAGGGGAAATTCAACTGTGTTTGGACACAGACTGTTGCAGATACAGGAGTTTACAATAAAAGCTTATTTCTTCCTCACAAACACAATCTACAGTGTGAAAATCAACACTACATAGGAAAGAAATGGGGTCCTATGAACTGAAACCCTTTACTATACATCTACAGGGAGACCTGTGATAGCCAAATACATACACAACAACAAGGTGACTAAACATTATAACAAGGTAGGGTGGATTTATGTGGAATTGGTAGCCTAACAGAGTCTCCGATAGCATGTAGGTTTTGTCCAGTAATAGGAGTCCAACTTTCTAGGTGCTTCCCAAAACTCATTTTACCTTCCATTGTTGGGCTGTAAAGTTCACACGTCTTATAGTGCACATGGTAAGAAGGAACAAGATTCTCAAGCTCTAAACTAGTATCCAGGCCAAAAAGTTACTAGTTACTTCTGTACCCACCAATTGACTGCCTGCACCACACCAACGCCATGCTTGTCCTATACCACCAACAACCCTCCCTTCCTGTTTGCTAAACATTTGAGAAACCATACACCACCGTGCTCTAATTTTTATGTAAACATATTGCATATTAAATCAAGTCAATTTTTTATTTTTTTTTAAATAATATCAAGGGGGCGTGGCCAGCCATCGAGGAGAGCGGACGTCTTTTGTGGGAGCTCCGCTTCTTATGCTTGTTTTGAGGTCCCCCTGATGAATATTTTGGCCTGCTGACAAACCTGGGGGCTTCTGAAGGGCTGGCCAACGGAACCGAAATGTCCGGGGTCCGCACTGCTCCCCCCCGAACCAGAGACTTGCCCTGAGGCAGTTTGCCGTCTCCACCACGATGCCGGCGGCCATCTTGCGGCCTGCTGCTCGGATGTCCCCCCACTCAGATGCCCTATACGCTCTACCCCGACCTGGCGCTTGGTCGGAGGCTATGAAGACGGTGGGCCCACGTCTCTTGGCTGTTCCGATCGGGTGTTGGGCAGATGTGACAGATGACCTGGCGGGCGGACGAGGGGAGGCCTCCCCTGCTGTTTCTGGAGGTATGGTGGACGCCGTCTCAGGCCTAGATGCCTGTTTACGTCTGTTACAAGCAGAAGACGACGATGCCCCGCTGACTAAAGGCGTCTGGCGCCGGATGATGGCGGCGCTGCGGGGCTATGGAGAGGAGGTGACTCTGATGAGGGTGAGTTGTGAGGCGATGGATCCCCTGAACAGAGTTCCACCGGGGAGCGCCAAAGGAGCAGCCGACACACTTATATGTGAGACCATGGAGGCGGATAGTGGTGTGGATGGCAATCCAGAGTCTCTACCCCTGCAGGAGGATGAGCTGCCGCCGCTGAGTAATTCCAGAGGATCTGCTATGCATGGCTCGCTGGGTTGTGCAGGGCTTGACGGTGCGGTGGTGGAGCCCACGGACACCAAACGTGACCTGAAGATGGAGGAACGTCCCCCCATACTGTTCGGAAGGAAACCGCGGTCTGCACCTTCAGTTCTGTCCCTTACCTCTCTGCTGGCTGAGGCTCTTGAGTCTGATAAGGCCGAAACACCTGGATTGCCTTACGGGACGCTGCCTGCTGTGGCCCCGTTTCCGTTTATGGACACGGGCTGAAGTACCTCGCCTCATGTCCTGGACTGAGACTCTCCCTCACTTTTGATCTCGGCTTTGATACCCCCTCGATGCCTCACATACAGAGTTTTCCTACTTTGAGACCCCCCATTTGAGGATGTTGCTTGTCAGTATTTAGCTATCCTTTGAGGACTTTCCTATTTTGTTATTACTAGCTGTTCTTCGGATGATATTTTCCAGCCCTGTATGAATATAGTTGCTTGCTGTGTTGTTTAGCCTTATGAGACCACTTCTTACTTTCTAGTATGATGTAATGCTGATTTATTTCAAAATAAAAACTTTAAATACAAAAAAAAAAAAAAAAAATAACTAATGGTTCATGGACAACGTAAATTTTATGCACAGATTGTGCTCCTGTAGCTATTCCAATTGCCACCGTCTACTAAACTGTCTTTTTAAAGGATCATTTTTCTAGTTGCAATGCTTGAGTTTCTTGTTGCCCAAAGTTAGTGGGCGAGTAAAAATTGAAATCCCTGTAGGAAGATATTAGGATATAAAAATGCTACTGGGAGAGTGATAGATCTGTCTAGATCTGAGTTTGCCAATTTTTCCTCATAGCATAATGAACATATGAGAAAAAAAACCACAGGGTCCTCAATGTCCACCAGAGCAAGTTTTATGCTCCACGGTTCCATTCCATGGATACCAATGTGGTAGAGGCAATCCATTAACATTTAAAATCAGACAAAACCAGAGTTCCAGCAGGAAACACTAGGATGATCATTATCCTTTATATAGCTCCACATATTCTACAGTGCTTTACAAGATCTGTGTACCAAGTGTTGATACATTAGAATGCCACACATGGATGATATGGCCTAATTCAGGGGGACACTGTTCCCAAGGGAATTTACAGTCTATCTGGTGTACAAGTATTTTTGTGATGTAGGCACATGGAGACACCAAACTTAGCAATGATCAGGCCTTTCCAATGATACCAAACATGACCCTCTAGCTGCCCGGATCAGGAGATACAAGGATCCAAAGGATCCGCCTAGCTCCACTTGGCTGCTAGGGGTTAACTGGCACACTGACATCAACGCACATATGACAATGAGGTCAGTGGGTGAAGGGTGACCCAGCGGCTTGGCTGACATCCAAGATGTCAGCCACTTCCGAGAGCGAATCGAGACCCGGCACCTAAGGGGTTAAAAATAGGCACCGCTGGAAAGGGCAGACTCTGCCCTCTTCAGTGGAGCCTCTCTTTTTTTTCCTAGCTGGAGCCGTTCGGTAGGGAGAGTGCTCCAAAAGAGCCCTCCCCCATCACGTTCATCCCTGCAGGCGTCGGGGTTGCCTGGCGATGACATCATCACAACAGCCAGGGCCCATAAAACCATCGGGCAAGCTTCTAGGAAACCATTCCGATGTAGGACCCTGGCAAGAGAGGCGAGTATAGGGAGGGAGGGGGTTAAAGGACCATGACATACATAGTACGTCCTGGAGAAAAATGCCCTAAAGGACATACAATGTACGTCAGTGGTCCTTAAGGGGTTAACAACAGATTTCATTCCAATCATTTTGCTTCCATTTTTAAATGGACAGCCATAAAAGTAGTGCCTGGCATGCACTCCAGTATTCATTTACACAAGGGTTATTATTACTATTATGTTCACTTGTGAATGGATGTTAATGTGTGCACCTGATGACCGGAAAAAAATACTTCAGAGGGGTTTGAGGAAAAGAAGACATCACCTAGAGAATTGAAGCTTGAATCAAATGGATAGTAACTAAATCAATGTTGCAATCATTGTGGATGAACTTTTAACCCTCAAATGGAGAAAATCAATAAGGTTTTAGCATCCTTGTCCAAGGTTTCAGTGATTCCATGCATTTCCGGTACAGGGATAAGGCACCATTTTTAGGAATGATAGTGAGACACATGGCAGTTACTTAGTGGGGGTGCATCAGAGCAAGACAGATACTACCACAGTTTGCGTTCTAATGAATTTAACCCTTTCACTGCTGAGCCATTTCACGCCTGTGTGCCGTGCTAATTTTTACCTCTTTTGCTCATCATGTTTAAACGTGTTTTGAAGCCAGGTTTTATTATACCACCCAGACAAATTATAGATTGTTCTTTCCGGCAGACTCGGCAGATTCATAATATATCATTATTATATGTATACGTCATGTCCTGCCTGTATATTATAACAAAAAATGCAATAAAATTAGAATTTAATAATTTACAGCGTGTAAAGTGTTTTTTTTTTCTCTTTTTATCATGCGATCGTTTGCGATTATATTTTCTATGGGGTGCACTTGTTAAAAAGATAGAAATGGGCACTAGTTAAATTTTTTTGGGGGGAAATTACGTGCTTTTTTAGCAGACATAGAAAAAAATCGTCAGTGCAGCATCATTGTTCACATAATTGAAATGGGAACAATATTGCTGCATTAACGAAACAAAACAAAAATAAAAAAAAATTGTTTCTTATTTTTATTTATTTATTTACACTTAATTTTTGGTATCATTGGAAAGGCCGTGCTCTGGCCGTTACAATGATAACAAACATTAACCCCTAGCTGCCACGGATCGGAAGATAGAGGGTTCATTGAAACCCTCTATCACCACCATAGGTGGGAGCTAGGGGTCAACTCCAGAACTGACGTCAGGGGTCGATCCCAGAAGCTTGGCCGACATCCAAGATGTCGGCCAGCTCCAGGAGGGGACCGCGATCCAGCGCCTGTTGGCGCCGAATCGCGATCCAGCACCCTAGGGGTTAAAGACAGCCCCTGCTTGGAAGGGCAGGCTGTGCCCTTCCAAATGGTGCCTGCCTTTTTAGGCTGCCCCCAGCCGATCGGGAGGGAGAGAGGTCCAAACGACCCCCCCTCTCCCCTTCTGGCACTTTCCCCGCATTCGCGGGGGGTGCCTGCAATAGACGTCATCGCGCCCGATGCAATGACGTCTATTGTGCCCGCTGGGGTCCCGGATGCTGGGCTGACATCCAAGACATCAGTCCGCACCGGGGGTCCACAGCGATCGGCCGGAATCCCGGCCGATCGCTGCCTCCTGTGCTAGGACACGCTCAACGCGTCCTTAGCACAGAGTAACCACTTGGCTGGACACGCTGAGCGCGTCCTTAGCAGCCAAGTGGTTAAAATCACCAAGCTACATTCTGAAAAATATATGCCTGTAAAAACGCTGTATTTAGAATTTTGTTTATTTAAAAAAAACAGAGTGCTTCCTTAGCTTTACTTTTCAATATTACATGCTTTACTACAGTAGCCAAGATATTTCCACTGGGTTTCACATAGTGTCACGATGCTCTTTAGAACAGTACCTAAATTACAACATTCCCATCTATGCGCAAGGACAAAATCAACACGACACGCTGACCACAGTCTGTTCTCTCAAATATCAAAAATCTATCTTTTGGATCCCACACTGTAAAACTCTCATCTAAACTTTACCCCAAACTAGGTTCCCTGTACACAAACGAATCATGCCTGAGCCCTGCAGTAAGAAAGCAGATTGTAGAACAAATGTTTATGCCAGTCATTGAATACGGAGATGTAATGTACGCAGCTGCCCCCGCAAACACACCTCCAGAAACTTATTACTCTCATAACTCACTCTGTCGCTTTGTGCTACAATGTAACTACATGACCCACCCTTGTGATATGTTAAAAGAGCTAAACTGGCCGTCGCTGGAATCTAGACGCACCATTCACCTTTCCAACCTGGTGTTCAAGAGCTTTTCTGAGAAGCTACCAAACTACCTGAATAGGCTGCTTCCCTTAGCAGTTCCCTCATCCTATAACCTCAGATTCAGGACCAGCACCTTACTTGCAATACCACAATACAAAAAGAAAGGGGCTCGAGCCTCATTTTCCTACAGAGCACCGCAAATATGGAATAACCTCCCAGACGCCATCAAATCTTCCCCCAGTCTAAAGTCACTGAAGAGATCTCTACTAATATACCTTGATACAGAATGCACCTGTAAACATGTAACATAAGGACTATTTCCTACATATTTATTTTCTGTTAATCTGTAGATTTGTTTTATTTTTAATATCTTGCATTTTATTACTTTGAATTTTTACAGTAGGTACAGAAATACAATGTTCTTGAACCCAAGACATACTTGAAAACGAGAGAAATCTCAATGTATCCTTTCATTTATTGCTTTAACCCTTTCCGATCCAATGTTGGAATATAGTCGACACAACCTTTTGCCGGTTGGGGTCCGATGTTGGATATATTCCGACATGACCGGACGAACCGGTCCTCCCGTCTAATACTCACCCCTCTCTTCGTGGTCCCAGAGCAGCAGGGTCCTTTGGACCCTTCCATCTCCCCATTGCCGAGGGGTACCTGGAGAGTGTCCATTCCAGTGATGCCTCTCTATAACCCCTTAGTTGCCAGTCCACAATCTGGCACCAAATCGTGGACTGCACCCAGATGTGGCTGACATCTTGAATCACTTGCTCATTTTTCAATTCTAATGTGAACAATAATGCTACACCAACAAATTGTTTTTTCCAGTTTTAACTTAAATCTTGTATTTTCTCAGAATAATACAGTAGCGGGCTCCGAATTTCTAATCTTTGTAACAAGAGTACCTCATAGAATATATAACCGCAAAGGCCCTGGATAATAAACTGTGGAAAAAATGTTTTTATACGCTGTAGAGGATTGAAATTTTAAGACAGCAGGTGGTGTAGTGTGTTCTCCAGGCTACCCAAGAGAAGATATGGCTATTGAATGAGACAAGACAGTGAGATTAAACGACTACTAATCTACCCCCTGGTGATGACCTTTGAATACATCCCACATAATACAAATGATTTGAATCAGTGATCTACTCAGACTCCTTTCTATGGCCAAAGCCACCCATTGAGGAGAAAGTGATGTAAAGATTATTGGGGGGGGGGCAATTTACAAAACAAAAGATCACAAAACGGATGTACCCAGTGACAGTGAAATATTTTCTTAACTAAACATACAAAAGGAAGTACAGGATTATAAACAAAACAAAATAAGGACATTTAATTTTTTAGTGGTAGTGTTCGTTTAATAATTTAATCTGATCGCACAGCCATCTGCTTGGCGAAGGATCCATGAAGCGTCTGATAGCCTGGCATTTGTTATTTAGCACTGGGTAGGGTTTACAGGGTAGCTGTACAGGAAAGCTCTGGCAGACAGATTGGAGGGATGTGACAGGTTTGCTCGAAACAAGACACCTTAGGATATTGGGGGAGCTGTAATGTATCAACCCAAGCAGATTGATATAATAAGGCTCACAGACAGAAATATTGTCTGCTCATTGCATAGAGTCAGATGGCCATGTCTGCATTATTAGGAGAAAAAAAAGAGCCCTGCACCTGCTAAACTCTTAAGAATTAAAAGGTGTATAACATTTACATAACACCCACCCACACATATCTAGGTTATAAATTAATACATTGCTGGCATGCATTTATATTGGAGGATAAAATATTACAGCCAGTGGCAACTCTAGGAACAACATATATGGGGGGAGGGGGGGATATATGATACCACAGTCAAAACAGGGGGGGCACTAACAATTTTCTCCACTAAATTCATACCACTGAAAAAAACGAAATAAGTCTAAATAAATAAGATTGCAGAAATTCCAGAGTAATGTGGTGCAATGATACTTAAATTCAATATTTTATTTGCCGCAATTTGGCGGTTTTCACCGTCGTCCGATAACGGCTTCAGCGACTCCAATTTTCGCAAATTACGATGACCATTTGCTAAACTGGGAATTCACAATATTTTTGGTGACATGGATTCCCCGAAATGTGATGAAAAACAAAAGGTGAATAGACCCTTTAATTTCTAACTTTCATAATAATCCCTAAAATGCCATAAACCCAGGGAAATAAAAATAAAAAAACCTGTGTGGAAAGTAGCCTACCCATTAACCCATAGAATGCCATTAATAAAGGGAAAACATGCAATGAATTCACTGTGGCATGTTGCCTAGCCATTAACCCCTAAAATGCCATTAATCAAGGGGGAAAAAATGTATACTGTGAGCAATGAAGCCTTCCCATTAACCCTTAATTTACAACTAAACCAAGGGAAAAACTAAAGTAATACACAATGTAATACATAGTCTGCCTGTCAACCCCTTCACTGCTGAGCCGCTTTAAAAAGTTATGGTTTTATTATTATTTAGTGTTTTGTTTTAAACCGAATATGGTCATATTGGGTATCTTTGGAAAGGTCAGACTCTGACCATGTACGACACACAGGGACAGAGATACAGCTGTCCAAATGAAGCGGGGGAAGCTGGATACCGATTCCTGGTGGGGGGGCAAGTAATAACCTAGGGGGGTAAATACCCCCCTCTTGCCTCCCTGTAGCGACGCCTATGATTACAGCCAAAATAAAATATTAAAGATCTACAGTGAAGGAAAAAGTCTCCCATTTCAACACTTATTTCTGCCCACTCTAAAGCGCCAGAAGTATGGTTCCAGTTTAGACATGAATACTTATGCTTTTTTTCCTGTTGTAATACAGACCTTTCAGGCAATAGGAGTCACCAATCACATCGGTCAGACAGTGGACAGGTCAGATTACTATTACAACTGGACAGGAAAGGTTATTTGTGAATAACACAGAGCCTGGGCATTTAGATAGAAACCAATTTGAAAGAGACTTGAAGATTTACTGTGAGCGCAGGGAGAGCCACTGGTGGGAGTTTGGTCCCGAAATCCAGAAACCAAAGATCAGAATAAGTTCTGGAAGGGACTAACCTATCACACCCGTCAGAAAGGAGAGGGCACTCCGGTCACTCAGACCACTCAAATTACAATGAGTAATCACAATGCATAACATGTCACTTTAAGGTTTTCTTGGTAAAAAGTAGAAACATCACCACCCCCCAAAAAAATACAAATATATATATAAAATATTTAAATAACTTCTATATCACAATCCATGCTAATGGAAGCAGCCTAGCAACATATATAGTAGATGGTATATTAAGCCTGGTAAAGTCTCGCAAACTTGCGTTAACATTTGATTGGACTCATCATACATCGATATGGTGTTTTTAAGTCTATGGAATGGTCATGTGCTCCAGGATTTCCTACATTCATCACTCTTAAAAACCTTTATTGGCCAGAAACCTTGCACAAACTTTGTCTCTCATGTGGCCTTTCCTGCTCTGCCGCTCATTCACGAAAGGCTGTTGTACAGTAACATTGCCATATCAGCGCAGTATATCAGTTGACGTCAACACGCAGACGCCAGCACGAATAGAAATTACTTTATGGAGGAATAGGAATACCTTTGTGTTTACAGATAGTATATCTCTTTATGTGTCTTACTAAGGGTTAATGTAGGACATAAATGATGATTGAGATTATAATGATGGGGATTGTAATCTAAATGACAAGAAGATATATCTGGGTCACACAGGTCCTCACATACATCATGTTTTGTTACAAATATATGCACCATTTATAGATGCATTTTGTTGCCCATACCTCATGCATTTTACACCATCATGATGGTGCTTTTAAATGACCCTGTGCCGTGTCAATACACCGTATCTATATCCAAAAAAACCGGATACTGGCCTATGTTCCAGGGGACCTGTCACCAATAAGCACCTTACACTCATTTCTGGGAAGTATGATGAAAAAGATCAAGGGCAATGTGAAACAGAAGGAAATGTAATTCAATCTGCTCAATGCCATGCCCCCATTCACCAAGCTCAGACAGGTGAATGCCAACTACCCAACTTTCCTGTTTCTCCATCAACAAGCTTTTAGGTTACGGGTTTAGCAGTCAGTGTAAGAGCCTTGGATTGTGTTTCACTGGAAAATACTGTGTTATTGTGTGCAAAGGCTTCCTGCTTCACTTATCCCAGAGATCTCACTGAGGCACTGAACTGCTTTCAACAAGAAAAGCACAGCCACAGAAAATACAGTAACTCAGCAATCACATCCAAATGACCCAATAATTTATATTCAGATAGAAATGCCTTAAGGTTCTTCAGAAAAAAATTGTATTTGATTGAATTGCAGTTATCGGGTGAATTAGTGAAGGAAAAATAGGTTTCAACTGAAAAGGAACATAGATTTCGATCCCAGCAAGAGCACCGCTCCAGTACCGGTAAGTGTCCTTGGGCAAGACACCTAACGGTACATACTCGCCACCCAGGACATACTTGAAAACGAGAGAAATCTCAATGTATCCTTCCTGGTAAAATACTTTCTCAAAAAAAATAAAATAAATTAAAATATGGCACATTTTTACGAAAATAGACTAAAATGCTGGATTATACTATATGTTACATAAACTGAATAAAATATATAAAATATAGATTGGAATTGAGGGAAAAGGTTCAAAGAAACTAAAAAGTAACGATTTCCCCCGCAAATCCTTAGAACCATAAATAACCTTTCAGTGCAAGTCGGTGGCAATTTTGGAGATTAGTGGATAACCTCCAGAGAGTGAAACCAACACATCTCCGTTTCAGTGTTGGACTTTATATTGATCAATTTATAGATTTAACGTGGAACTTGCGGTTCTTTTTCCACATCAATTGGGATCTCGTAAATAATATAATAAAACAAAAATGAATTAATGAAGTGTTCCCATTGTACAGCGCCAAGGAATTTATTGGCGCTTTATAAACACTTGTAACGGTTTTGAACAAAACAGTTGAAATATGTGAAAAAAAAAGGTGAATGTCTGCCCGCTATCAAAAGAAAGGCATAATATACCCTGGGATGGTCACTATTCAATCATGCTAATAGTATCTTCTATACATCTATTGTAGGAATTGACTGTAAGCTCTTTGTTTCGTTTAGAGATACATTCTTATGATTGAGAACAGGCGGCTTTTTCCACTAAAATGGAGTATATTTTGAATTTTAAACAAACATAGCAAAACTGGGAAAAAAACGCTGATATGAAGAACAGTCCCAGTTCAGCTATTTCAAAAAATCAAATGTTCCTGTCAGATGTTGATTGATCAACAGGCTCCCATTTGATTTGACATCTATAGTTAAAGATTGTGACAAAGGTGCCATAAAACATCTAATGCTGGCCACTGATAAACATTGAAGAGAGATGCAGAGGGGTGCTGGTCCCAAACTGGTGATGTTTGTAAAGGACAGGTCCGGGGGAGCCCTGGTCTGTCCTGCCCCCTATAATTCCTTAAGAAGTCTAAGTGCTGGCTGCCGTTAGTATGGAGAAATCTGTAAAATAACAATGTACATATGGGTTGTGCTTGTATGTGGGTTTGGCTTGCATGTTGACAGGCACGTTGACAAGGCCCCATAATCTCCTATTACCCAGGGATCCCAAGATTTGTCAGTCCATCCCTGCCTTTAAACATTTTCTTTGGCAAATGTCTGTGCTGTTCTAGATCCATTTCAGAAGATCGATACATTGTGGCTTGTAGCATGGGTATAAAGCGCCATCATAATATTCTCTAAGCCTGCTGCATTGTAACGGTCATAACGTGTTTGTTGTGACCATCCAATGTGTTAAGCTATAGAGAAAAGAATAGTATGTTAACGCCATTCTGTGTTATAACATTGCTCCATTTTCGAGGCAAACTTTGCGTGAGAATAAAGCCCCTCAGTGGCATTGACTAGGGATCCTATATTCATTCATGGATAAGGAGCCTATCCTGGCATAAAACATTAATGTGAAAACTTACAAAGACAAACACATTGCAGGTTTAGTTTATCGGAGATGTTCGCCAGAACACAAGGAGCGCAGCGAGCTGCATCTCCGGAGAGAACACCTTATTAGAAAGGCAGTGATTTCATTAAGTGGAAGCCTGACTGGCTCTGCACATCGATAATGCGGCGTTTACAACTTAAAGGAGTATTAACATGATTAAGCAAGCGGCAATAACTTGGCTGCATCTTACTTATTTAATTAAAGCATATTTGTAGTTCGTTCTGTAAAGAAGAAGGATTCTAAATGTGTGGTCATTTAAAACAAAAATATATATACATTGTGAGATGAATATGGTGGTCTGACAGGTTGGTTATTCTGCAGGCTTTTGAGTGCCCCAGCACCGGCAATTCCCCCCCCCCCCACACCTCCTTTCTGTTTTTTTGTAGATGTTTCATTAAACCGTTAAACGCAGCGCGATGACGTCATCGGATCGGCCGGCCCCCAGGAAACGCCGAGGCAAGCTTGCCATAGACGTCATGGGAACCGGCGAGGAAGGGGAGTATCGGCTGGAGGGAGGCTAGAAGCCCGCTGACGTACTATGTACGTCCACGTGTCTAAGGGAGACCCGTGGGCAGGATGTACATAGTAAGTCAGCGGTCGGGAAGGGGTTAAATATCCTAACAACCCCAGAAGGGAAGTTCTGCATCCACTGGGCCCTGAGAACAACTACTACAGGAACAAAGAAGGAAATGCCATAAGAGTGCTCTCACGAAACAGCAGCTTGCAGCATGAGACCTAATCTGCGTAAGTGTGCATTTACTATCCAGATCAGCGTATATCACCAGTGCATGGCACAATCCTAACTCTACGCTCTCTCTCTCAGAGGTACAAGAGAGACAGAGAATCTTGGGAGTTCCATGAACCAAAAGGATTTCTGATAATATATTTTTTTTACTGAAGGACTTTTTTTTTTTAAATGGACACTAGGTGGCGATACACCACCACAACCACGATACATAAGGATTATTTATTACTGATCAGACTATTTATGCAACACTGTCTATGTATGCCCACATCACTGTATACTATATATCGTGTGATTATATGTGCGCATAGACCTATACCATCGTGGAATACGTTAGAGAGAAAGATCTCTCTCCTTGCATTCCCATTTGCGATCAAGTGTTTTTTTCCTTTCTAGGAGATAAAAACCTAACTTTCTCTTTTTTACATGCAATTATTTCAAAGATAAAACCAGTAGTATGTGTTTCATAAAGAGATTTTATTTGTAATTCACATGTAATCTATTTACAGCTTACAGTATGTAAGTGGTAGTGTCCCTTTAGGCTGGCATCAGACGAGCGCGCTATGTGCACCCGTACTGACGTGCTTAATGGCATCCGTCGCAGCATTGTGACGCTGCAACGGGGCCGTTCATACGCTTGTGCGCACACATTTTGATAAGCGTCCGTTATCCAAGCCTCCCTGGCAAAGCGCTAGGACGTGCGTTGACGGAGCTGCAAAGCGCGATTCTCCATAGGAGAGTGCGTGCAGCGAGGTGGCCAGACGGGTGTCGAGTGGAAGGAACGTCCACTCTCACCAACGCTTCTTCCGCTCCCCAAAGACACTCGTCTGACATTAGCCTTAGTGACCATTCCACAAGTAAATGGATTATGGGTCACTGTACAAGCCTGGAAAACATTGTTTAAGCCCTTTCCGATAAAGATCTGCAGAGTTTATTTGGATTTTAAAAGTTATCTTTAAATTACGGTTTCCTGAAAAAGGATTTTTTTTTTCCTCCTGAATATATAACCTTTTCTATCCAAACATAAAAGATTATTTTTCAATTCTAGGTTATGGTAAAGCACTAAATATCTAGTATACTGGAACAGATAGTACAATGGTCCAGTTCACATCCAATACAAGGTTTTGTTAGAACAGTGTTCGATTTCATAGCGTCCGTTACAACACTTCAAGCCCAACACAACAGGCTCAGGTCACAGGGAATCACACACACATATCACAAGACTAACGTACATGTGTGTTTATCTAGGTCATAGAAAACCAGTTGGAGGGGGAAGTAGAAAGGGGGGGCCTCAGCACCCCATGTACATTTCAAGTAAGTGATTGTGATGGCTAGAGTGTCCCTTTAAAAGAAAAATGCTACCTTGAATTATTGAAAAAGGTAAAGTAGTGTGTTAATAAAAATATCAATTTGAAGGAAGGAACAAATTCAGCAAGATTGACCTACTGGAACATTTGGGTTTAGTTATGGATCCCGTGCAAAATACAACAAAAATAGGAACAGACTTTTTATATTTACTGCTAATAAAACCACACAGAATGCTTTTGTAACGTGGCACATTTGTTTATTTAAAATGCATCAACTGATGGTTAGTAACAAAATAGAGAAACCCAGCCCTAACAAAACGTGAGGTCCAATCCCTATGAGGTCTAACCATAGTTTAATAGAAAAAGTTTATCATATCAATAGAAAAACATGCAAAGGGGATATCAAGTTAGCCTTACATTTAACAAAAGCTTACTGGCAAAGAAGTCAAACAAAAACATTTCATAACAGTGAAAACATCCATGTTTAGAGAGTATTGAATGAAATAATGCAGTTTTGTTAACATGGATAATTAGTGCTTACAGCTGTGTGTGTATATATATATTTGCGCACAGACAATGCTCGTATAGCGAGCACTTACGCCACACAGATATAATGTAAGGAATATCACCATTAACGAAGTTTCAGCTGTGCAGGCCGGAAACATATTGGAAGAACCAGTCTCTGTCCCATTGTAACCCGCCAACAATGAGAGGCTGATAGCTCACACACACACTTTATTGGTTGAAACCACAGTAAGATTCGCCAATTATTTTTTTTGAGAGAGGACTTGAGATTTCTCTCGTTTAAGTATGTCCTGGGTGGCGTTAGGCGTCTTGCCCAAGGACACTTACTGGAGAGGTGCTCTTGCCGGGATCAAACCCATGTCTCCACAGGCTCTCTCCACGCAGAGCAGTGATGTTACCTCTACTCCACCCAGCCGGTACCATTTTATATAAACTCTTAATAAAAAAAAAAGTAATAATTTCAATCCCTCTCCAAATCCAAGACATTTCTATGAATATATGAGCAGTTTTTCCCCCATCAAACTCTTACAAGGTCCTTTATGTTCGTATGAGTTTCAAGAACTACCAAAAACCACTTCCAGTTGCAACTGTTACAATTGATAAAGTAATGGTTATTTTTTATAGGTTGAAGAATATTATATATTGGCCTATGCATATATCTTCTATTCATTATGTATTAGCATTTTATTCATATTTATATCTTGAGTTGTGCATTTTGATCACCTGTAGGTCATAGTCTCCAAGAGAACGGCCTATGGATTACACCAGTACTGTACCATGGGGAATTAAGCATGACCAAGACCTACTGCATGTAACAGAGGCAGCCAAAATATCTGCTCTATTCTTAGACCCCCATGTGATTTAATATAATACCCTGTATTTTCTTCTTAAAGAACACAAACAAGACGGAGCTGTAGGTGAGGTTACAAAGTATTGAGTGGTCCATGTATTCACCCACTGTGTGCAAGTACTTGGACAAGCAGGGGAGGGAGTAAACACTTCCTCTTGTACTGACAGTCTATGAAAGGCCGGACCTCCTTCCAAAATAACCATAAACAGTACAGTTAAGGTTACAAGTATTTATAAAATGCTAACAAGTTACGTAGCGCTGTACAATGGGTGAGACAGAATAACAAATATACATACAAGTTAAACACACAGAACAGTAGGAGAGGGGACCCTGCTTGAGAGCTTACAATCTAAGAGGAGATGGGTGACACATTAGGTGAGGATGAATAGAGGACCTGTACTTCTTACAGAATGATCGCTCTTCGGAATAAGTTTTAGTTGCATCCCGTTTGTCGCTTTCTGACAGATTCAGGTAACAACGAAAACTGAGCAGAGTGTATACAGATCTATTTGATGCTTTAATAGAGCACCGTAGAGAGGGATCCTGAACACACAGCTCCCAATATCACTCGGTATTGATTTGTGAGAATCTGCTGAATAGTCAGAGGTTTACCAAACACATCACAGAATGGCAGCTTGACTTATAGCTTCCACAGCAATTTCATAGAGAATGACCACAAATTGAGAAAATTCATTGGCTTCAAGCCTGCACATCTAATCAAGCAAAGATAACATGAGGGGGTTGGGGAGGCAGGCATCTAGCACGATGGACTGCATATTGTAAAGGTCTTGCTATACGTACGCCCCTTTAGCCTACATGAGTAAAAGAATATGGATTCCCCTTTACTGTAAATTTGGACAAAATAGTGTATAGGAAAGCATTTCAGCAATTGTCTTTTCAGGAATTCCCATTTTGTGACAATCCAAGGCAAGCTCTGGGGACTAGAGAGAGGTAATCTACGCTTCAGCAAATCATAGCACAAAAGCTTGTTAGCCAGCATCCCCATAATTCGAATAAGAGCTGATGATTTGCTATGTGTTTTATAAAGAAAGTCAATGTGTAATAACAATATGCAAAACATGGGCCAAAAAAGCAACAGTACAAATAACAGCAGAGAATACCCAACTTTTTTTTACACGTCCTTATATTTCGTTATATGAATTATAAACACATCGGACAAAACACTGGGATTTGTCATAAATTTCTTCCTTGTAACCCTGAAGTGGACCATGACAAGAGAACACCTTGCAACATCAAGGAGCAGATCACAAGGGAAGTGTCAAATTTAGAGCATCATTAACTCCTTGGGCTTTAGAAAACACATTTTTTTATTCCACGGGATCATTTTAGGACAAGGCTGTTGTTTTAGAGAAACATTCATGAGCTCCTCTTTGTGGTTCCATCATTTTAGAGCTTGGTGTCTCATCTCAGCAGGATATTCCAAGGACACTTTGTATCCAGCCCATGGCTCTGTAGCACGGTCCCTGAGCAGCAACTATAGGATCAGCAGGGTATGAATGGGGGGGCTGAACACATAACCAGCTGAGCACAAACACATAACCCTCCTCCTTTAAGCCGTGTCACTGTGAACCTGCTTGGAATGGTTGCTAATGGGGCAGGGATTGCTCCACATAGCCTCCTTAGTCATGTTTTAGGAAATGTGTCAGTATTATTAAACAATATAAAGATACTTTCAAATAAAAACACACATATTTGATTGTCTTGTTCATGATATGTAGCAGTATTTGTTGTGATTGCATTATTCTGCTGATCACTGGCAACATTGTTACTGATTAACATGCATTAAGTTGAACGAAATAATATTTTCAGTGCGGGTGTATAAATATAAAAAGATGCCCACATGTGTATAGATATGTACAGTATAAAAGTAGATTTAAAAAAGTGAATTGCTTAAACCTGTCCGAATCCACCCAGCTTCCGATGTTAGTTAGAAACCTTTATATCCAAAGAATTCCAGCCTGGTTTCATTGTTTAAGTCATAATTTTGAATTATTTTCACCGTATGTCCAATCCAAGCGCTAAGCCTAAAAGAATTTGAACGCTGCATCATTCTGTATTTTAAAATGTAAATAGAACATCAGCAAAATGAAGCACACCTGCATACTAAATCATACGGCTAACCAGATAGGAATCAGAAATTCAAGTGTTCTTACTTGGCCAGAACTCGTCTTCCTCATCACTGAGTAACTTTTTGCGTGTGCGCTCGTGCTTCTTGGCGTGAGAGTTTCCCATTTCGACAGAGTAGAGTGGAATGCGCTCCTGTTCGTCCACATCACAATAGGCCTGCCACTTGGCTGGGTGTAAGCAGCCCACCATAGGCTCTGCATGCAGGCAGTGAATGTAGGCAATCATTGTGAGATTGGACAAATGCTGCCGAAGATACCCTTGTATTCCCAGTGGGAAGCCTGTAGCAGGAGTGGCTTGGCCTTCCCCTCATAAATCCATACACAAAAGGAAAAATAAAGCCAGAGCTCCGATCCCAAGAATACCAAATTCACTTGAGTCAGAATTTCTCTTTACGCAGTGGTACCTGCGTTCCTTACCTTCTCACACGACTAACAAAAAAAAAATAATATATATATATATATCCAGCAGGCCTTTTCATCGCATAATTGATTGAAGACATATGGTTTTAGGCTGTCAGGGCATACTAGAACAAAAGAAACGCTACTCCATGTAGGAAATACAGATACATGTATATTGTACACAGGGCCAAAAGGTTCCTTAGATCAGGAGCAGTGAGGAAGATCAGCTAGAATGTGTGAGAAGCTATTTTTGTGATAACAGGAAGCTCCTGCAGATTCCTTAATCCTAATCTCAGATTAACGAGACGTCTCCTTAACGATCATTACCAAGACCTGTCCACGGATGGCAGAGCTACCAGAGATTATATCAACCTAATAACCACGTTATTAGATTTTTAAGACATTCTGAGAGTGTGATTTCCTTTCACTCCATAATCCAATGATATGTAGCTAACAAAAGCTCACATTATATTGCAAGCTTGGCAGGATGGAAGCCATGGGGGCTGGTCTTCCAAGGCGTGTGAGGAACATACAAGGGCTATTCTGTCAATTCCACATATGAGTTTTTGGGAGGAGTATTGATGGGGGAAAAGCAGCTATTAATTAAAATGTAAAGAGAATCATCATTGCAACAGCCATTGTTACTCACCAAGAATTTTTACAGTACCGTAGATACTCGAGTATAGCGCGACTCGAATATAACACGATAGATGGAGATTTATTATGGAAATGAGAGAATACTCAAGACTTGAATATAACACCAGGAATAAAGGTATAAAAGTATACTGTACCGGTAAACAATTAAAATCCTTTGAGGTTCTCTTAACAGAGTCAGGCTCCCCCTCAGACCAGGGTGCTCTGCTCTAGAATGATTGTAGTTGTTACTAAGTATGAAGCCGTCGGCCACCCCTCTTTACTTGCGATAAGATTCAGAATGTGAGGAGAATCGCGCAGCAAATCTGTAGTGACGTCAGGAAAGGGCAAAAACGGGGTGGGGCTGGCTATTGGCGGAGGATGCAGTGGATGAGCCTGCCTGCTGGAGACAGAAAACGACACCACCCGGCATGCTGCACTGAGTGAGGGTGCATGCTCGGTTTTAAGCCAATCTTGAATGATTGGCTTAAACCAAGCGTGTCCTCTGGCTGTGAGGAATCCCAACTCTCCTGAAACCGGACGTTCCTGAAGTGTTTGCGGGTGTCAGGGAGCCTGCATTCACTTCAGGGAGACTACTGGAACTTCCAGGAGTCTTGGGAACCCTGAGCAAGTGAAGTATTTTTTACACGCGATGCAGATGTCTCGAATATAAAGGGACCCCTCTAATTTTAAGGTAATTTTTTTGTCACCAAAATCTGGCGGTATACTCGAGTATCTACAGTAATTGGTCCTGTCTCCAAGATCTATAGGCATATGGCTCTTAACCCCTTCACTACCAGACGATTAAAAAAAAAAACTGTCAGGAACCAGTGTTTTTTTGGGAAATCATTTTAATTTATACAGCAAGAAATATTTGGGACTATACCCAGTGCATATCTTACTGTAATAACCTATTAGGCCGGCAGATATTGCCATCGACTGGCCAAATAGAGTTACTGGAGCTAGAACTGCAGTTTGTGGCTCCCTGTATCGGTTGCTAAAAGAACATTCAATTAGCACATTGGGCATTATGCCCACAGGGCTATGACTTTGGGGGCACCTTCTGCAGCCCACAAGCAAACAAAAACACATTTCATTTTCTTTTGTCCTGCACAGCTGCAGATCGAGATAACTTTGTATCAGGCACCTGATCGTGTCATTGACAACCCAAGTGATCTCAATTTCTGGAGTGTAGGGTTTAAAGTTTCAGGGACTATTACTCAATTATTGGTTAATGACCAGAGCAAGTATGGTATGCTTTCCTTTCAGCAGGTTCATTCGATAAAACCATGACCTCAAAAGGAGAATAGATAATCTATTTTACCTAGCACATCGGGGAAAACCTATTTACTAGAATCTCAAACGGGACACTACCACTACAAAAAGTAAATATTCTTATGTTATGTTACGGATCTCTTCCATGTACTTTTTTTCTCATAGGTTTAGTTAAGAAAATATTTTACTCTATGTGTCACTGGGTGCATCTATTTTATGATATATTGTCGAGTAAACTGCCTCATTCCTCACTGTGGGACATTGAGCACAAAATGGGCGATATGGGTCTGAAGTTTGGAAATCTGACCTATTTACATACATTCCATACCATGCAAGTCAATAACATCACCAATGCTTCAGACTTGTTTTTTTGCCTTCTTTCGGATCAACAGCAGTAGGTGATATGTGAAAGCCTATTTAACTATATATTCCAGGGGGTAGATTAGTTCACTACCAGACCTCATTCAGGCGTCATATCTTGAGTAACCTAGATAACACAATGGATCCCCTGCAGCCTTCTCTAAACATTAAGTCCTCCACCGCATTGCCTCTTTATTTCTGCATTATCCATTACTTAAGCTATAAAATTAATCTTGTGCTTTTGGTAAATGCGCATCATAGGAGACATCCACAAAATGGAAAAAGGAGATAAAAACCTAACTTTTTTTCCTTTTTATATGCAACTACCTCAAAGAAAAAAGAAACCATACTTGCTTTATAATCTGTTTTTTGTAATACACAAGTCATCTAGTCATTTACTCAGTCAGTAAAAAAGGGGGACAAAACATTTTTTAGATACATAAACGAGAAAAGAAAAGTAAAACAAGGATTAGTTAGATTAAAAACAAAGGAAGGAATGTAGAAGAGGATAAAAGTCTCGCTGACTGCCTCAATGAATATTTTTGTTCAGTCTTTGCAGAAGAAAAGGAAGGAAAGGGACCTCAGTTAGGAGAGAACACTAAAGAGACATTTACATATGAGTTTACAGAGGAGGAGGTTCTAAAGCAGCTGTCTAAAGTAAAGACAAATAAGGCTAGGGTCAGACGAGCGCAGTGCGAACGCGCGTGCAGGCGCACTTAATCACGGCCGTAGTAGCAGCAAGTGCCAGGCAATGACGGCCAATATACGAAGTACGGTCGCACAAAAGTCCGGCTGCGCAACGCAAGTGGAAAACGAACGCATTTTGTCGAGAACGTAAAACCTCTAGTACGGTTGTACAGAGTGCGCTGCGTCCGCTAGAGGCGTGTGTGCGTGAATTGGAGATGTCAGACACTGCTAATGTCCGGCCAACATAACGTCCAGATGCACAAAGTGTTTTATTGATGATCCGTACAAAATCACGGATGCAAATGCGCATCGTATGACCGCTATCGCGTACTCCGTGAAAAAATGCGTCCATTCGTTCGAACGCACTTTTTCACAGACAACGCGAAAATGCGTTCGTCTGACCCTAGCCTCAGTCAATGGGGCCTGATGGGATCCATCCTAAATTATTAAAAGAGCTCAGTGATGTAATAGCAAAACCGTTAACAGATTTATTTAACCAATCCTTGTTAACAGGAATCGTCCCAGAAGACTGGAAATTAGCAAATGTTGTGCCCATTTACAAGAAGGGTAGTAGGGAGGAATCGGGGAACTATAGGCCAGTTAGTCTTACGTCAGTAGTGGGGAAATTAATGGGAACCATGTTAAAGGAAAGGATTGTTGAACATCTAAAAACACATAGATTACAGGATCAGAAACAAACATGGGTTACCTCAGGGAGATCATGCCAAACTAATCTTATTGATTTTTTTGATTGGGTAACAAAAATAATAGACACAGGTGGTGCAGTAGACATTGCTTATTTAGATTTCAGTAAGGCTTTTGATACTGTTCCGCATGGAAGGCTTATCAATAAATTGCAATCTTTGAGCTTGGATTCCAATATTGTTGAATGGATTAGGCAGTGGCTGAGTGACAGGCAACAGAGGGTTGTGGTAAATGGAGTTTATTCGGCGCAAGGTCTTGTTACCAGTGGGGTACCTCAGGGTCAGTATTTTGACCCATTTCTTTAATATTTATTAGTGATATTGCAGAAGGTATTAATGGAAAAAGTATGTCTTTTTGCTGATGACACAAAAATTTGCAACAGGGTTGACGTTCCTGGAGGATCAGCCAAATGACAAATGATTTAGGTAAACGAAATAAATGGTCGGAGCTGTGCAATTGAGTTTTAATGTGGATAAGTTGCAAGCAGGGCCGGATTAAGGGTATCATGGCCTGGTGCTGAGGATTTCAGTGGGCCTTTTTATCGATACTGAGGCAACAATTGGTCTGCACTGCTTTCTCGATTAGAGTCAGTGGGTGCACTGGCATGTGTCACACTATGTCAACATCATAGCGACTGGAAAAACTTGACTGGTGACTCTGACGTGGTGTGCTATGATGCAT